>CAJNIZ010045040.1:9692-24016 GCA_905231905.1 Symbiodinium pilosum
TGAACCCTAATCCCTAAACTCTAAGCCCCAATCCCTGAACCCTAACCCCTGAACCCTAAGCCATAAACACTAAACTCTAATCCCTCAACCCTGAACCCTCATCCCTTAACCCTAAACCTATATACAAGACGTTGGAGGACTCCTATGCTCGCGAATACCGCCATTAGGCCCCGACAGGATCGGAGCTAGCTCCTTAACATGTTTTTTTTGTGGGGGGGAGGAGTGGGTTATAGGTTTGAGGGATATATATATATATACATATATATATATGGGGTATGTATAGGGGTATATATTGGGGTTATACTAGGACAATGCAAAATGAAATGGACACTGGGTTTAGGGCTTATGATTTACAGTTTAGGGCTTTAGGGCTAGGGTTTCAGGCTTAGGGTTTAAGGCTTCAGGTTCAAAGCACTTGGTATCTGGGAACCGAGGCTTTTCAATGGAGGATCCCCCTCCAAAGCAGGCAGAATGGACTTGACTCCGCGGTACCAGGACCTTCCTTGTACTCTTGAAAGGCGGTATATGAGCCATTTTCTTAACTCCTAGTATTCCCCTGAATAACCATTATAGTAGTCCATATAACCCCCCATTAAGGAGTTTAGAAGGTAGCTCATATGGTCCAAAATAGTGGGCCTTTAGGGTATGTATAGAGGGTAGATGGAGGGTCTAGGTCTAGGTAAAACGCTGATGACTCGATTTGGCCACTATGGGACTTTTCCCCTACAGCTAGAACTTGCCTAGGGATCATTTGACGGTAAGCACGTAGCAAAAGGCCTCAACATGTTCTTGAAGGGTCGTGCGAGGAAATTGCACATGAACGGCGACACTCACAGGCACCCCTAGACTAACCCCCAACCCTAAACATCCCTAAACCCTTAACCCTCATCCCTACACCCTTGATTAACCCTCAACCCTTGAACCTCAACCCTTGACCTTTCACCGTTAACCCTCAAACCTCAACCCTGAACCCAAGTCAACTCCCAGAGCTTACAACTGCCAAATCCGTGCACACACCCAATGTGTCCTTGCTTGGAGTCATCAGCAGATGCCTCGCGAAAGAGTTCTAAGGCGTTTGGCTACCACGGGCAACGGGGATCGCGAAACGTCCTACATGTGTGCCGGCAATGCGCGACCCCTGCACTGCATGCAGCTCCAGAACAGAGACCGCTAAGCGCGTACTTCCAGTAGTCATCTGAGGAAAGACCTCAGTTTTCGCAACTCTCATTTTTCCCCCAGAAACCCTTCTTCCTGCTAATCCAGATCGGAAAACTCCGTCAGGGACGCAGTGACTGCCATGAACCAGAATTTTAACGCGTCATGCAAGAACAACATCGGTTTAGGGTTCAGGGATTAGGTAGGTTTTAGGGTTTAGGGTTGGTGCCAATTCCTGGAAACCTAGACTAGCCCGGACCGGTCTTGATGTGGGCGCACGCAAATACGGTGTAGGGCTGAGGGGCGGGGGCAAGAAGGCAATGAAATTCACCACTTGGAACGCATCACAAGATGTTTCAGATGGGGATGTATCGAAACTGTGGCCCCTTCTTGGGTTGAGTTTATTGTGGTCCCGAATTTACCAAGTGAGTTTATTTTGGCCCTTAACACACCAGTAGTTCCGAAAAAAAAAGGCCCTAAACCTAACCCTAAGGCTCAAAATAGCCCAAAGGCCTTAAATAGTATGGTCTTTGGGCCCAGAAGCCTCATATTATGAGTTCTTAGAGCCTAAGGGTAAACCAAAAACCCAAAGCGGCCTCGACGGACGGCTTGGGCGGCTGCACTACCTGAGCGAACGCATGACTTCCTGATGTCCCTTCCCTTCCCACAGCTCAGGGCTCAATAGAAAGTACCCAGAAAGCCAGAAAGCCCAATATCCCTAGGGTTTAGGGTTTAGGGTTTAGGGTTAGGAATATACCTCAAATCATATTGCGGGTCCTAGTATCATTTAGGGCTTATCTTCCCGGATTAAAGGGGGCATTGGGCTTTCTTATGGTCTTCCCGAGATAAAGGATATGGGGCCCAGAAGGTACACTCCCCTAAACTGATTCATATGGAACCACGCGCAAGCCCTTTGTCTGTGAAAGCCCCTATCAGGTTCCGTGGGTGTGTCCAGGAATGAATTTGAATGCAGGTTCCTAAACCCTAAGCCCCTAAAGGGCTTTCCCCCAAACCCTAAACCCTAACCCCTATCCCCTAAACCCTTAACCCAGGGTAATTTAGAATAATTTCACTTCCCAATCTAAGGCCATTTTGGTACTACTCCCCATATGAACCACCATTTAGGGTGAGGTCGGGTGAGGTAGCTTTAAATTGCCCAGAGGTTAACCCCTACCCTAAACCCTAAAACCCTACCCTAAGCCCTAAGCCCCTGAACCCAAACCTTAAAGCTGAACCCCTAAGCTTGGACCCTGAACTCCAATCACGCGGCTGCTCAAATTCAACAACCCAATGGCCTCCAACTGCAGCCTCCCTTTCTTGGGTTGCTGTTGGGGAAATTCAACTTAAAGTAAGTCACCAGGGGATGGGTAAATAGTAGATAATAAGGTTTTCTCATCATAGTACCTTAAGTTCAGTTGCTGAACAGCAACCCAGCTTAAACATGGGGGATTACGGCGTAAACCTTTTGAACGCGTAGTCTGTTTGACGGCCGTTTCTTTGCATAGAGCCCTTTTAGTCTTTGCGGCTTGACATGTTGAAAAAAGTGTACAACATATCCCATAAACCCGAATCTACCAAACTCAAGTCTCCACTTGCTTCTGGTGCGGAAGAGGTAGCCGAAGCAGAAGTAAGCCTAATTATCCTGAAGCCCAGGGTCGTACATCCCCAAACACCGAAAACCCAAAGCTTAAGAGTTTGAGGTTTGGGCCGAAACTTCTGCTCTGCCGCAATCCAAAGCTAGGATGGGTTTCTTATGGTAGCTGCAAAAGCGGATTGCTCTAAAGGTTAACCCACGCTCAGTACGACTGAATGCGGCCACGCTGACGCAGATTTGGCGAAATGCCATCACCGCGCTTCCGGCAACCTGAACCTGGTATTCTGCTTTTAGGGCTTTAAGAGTTTGATTTGGAAACCCTAAACCTAAACCCTAAACCCTAAACCCTGAACCCTACACCCTGAACCCTAAACCCTAAAAAGTTCAGGGTACTGGGGTGTGTGGTTTGGTGGTTTCAGGGTGTTAGAATTTCATGGCTTCAGGTGGCCTTAGGGCCGGGACTTCAGACTTGAGCTCTTCCCAAGCCTGGCCCTCCCCAGAATTGTAGGTTAATTGTCTTACCTTGGTTAGCTAGGAATTAGGGAATGGATCCTATACAACCTAGTTTTTAGTAGTTTGCACATTCCCAGCTAACCAAACATAAGTTATGGGATACAGGTTCCAGTTGCAATCAGGACGGGCGAAGTTCATGTTCGTGAGGCAGACCCCACGGAAAAGTCCAGCAGCATGAACACCTTTTCGCTCCCACTAATACCAAAAAGCCTGAGCCCTACGAGTCACTACACCCTGAACTAATTACCAAATGGCCCCTATTTGTTTCAAAGGATGACGTGACAAGGACTCATTACGTCTTGCCCCAAAGCATCAGCATCGCCCTTACACATCCCACGCCCAAAGCTTCATTGTACATCCCACCTGCCTTTCACAAATACGCACTAGGTGTGCTTCGACGCAGTCTGGCAAAGGCCGCCTCAACAAATAACTATAGATAGCGCATAATTTCTCAAAGGTGACACCCCTTGGTTTATGAAACCCACTCGCTCAAACGGCGGAGTTTGGAAGTTTTGCCTGCTCCGCAGTGGGAAGATGGGAACAGCCTCAACATGATCACCTTGGAACCCTCTTTCCGAAAAGGCCTCGCGGACCCTGGTGATGTATAGGAATCACGAAGGGAGTAGTGGTGTCCTTCTTAGATGCTATGTTTCTTACGTCGCGGCTGCTTTTGGACCACGCCGCCCCCCAACCACCCAGCAACAGAAACCTAAACCCTAAACCCTAAACCCTAAACCTAAGAGCCCCGGTCGAGGTCCAACTTTCCCCCAAACCTAGGCCCTAAACCCTAAACCCTATTGGTTCAGTGTTTAGGGTTTAGGATTTCTGCTTCTAAACCCAGGCCCGAAACCCTAAAGCCTAAACCCTAAAGGCATAGGGTTTAGGGTTTAGGGTTTCTGGTTCTAGACTTCAGTGCTGTAATCTCCCAAGTTGGCCCAGGTATATCGTGACTCAACAAAACTCACGGGGAAACCAGTCACACTCACCACAAACGGGGTTGCTGTTAAGGAACTTAAGTCAAGTTACTAGACAATTGGGCATGTAGTAGGTAATGGGGTTTCCTGATTGAAGTAATCTAAAACAAGTTCCTTAACAGTAATCTTCAAAATCCTGCAAGGGTCACTACTCGCCCCTATACTACGCCCCTCATGGTTCCCCTAAATGAATTCCAATTAAGCGCGTCTTTTTGGGAAAGGTGACCAGGGGGTGAGTAGTAGGGGAACCTATGTTAAAGACCCTAAACCCTAGTCTAGACCTGAATCCACGTGAATCCAACTTCCTGGCCTCCACGTCGTTCATCAACTTCAGCAGAAGCTTCCTGCAGGGGCATCACAACTTCTAGAGTCCTCAGCAACCTAGGAATACAAAGAGGGCCGGCTTATAGCATAATTCGGTCCTATAAGGCACATAGAACCCGGAAAGGTGGAAAAATACAACTACTGCAGATCTCAGATTTAAGTGTGTGGCACAGTGCCTGAGCTACGCTCTTGTTGCTGTACTGAATAAACAGCCATGCTTTGAGCTAGACAGGCTGATGTACTCATAGCACATATGTTAATCAAGCATTAAATTTTACTTTGGATTTCAAGGCCTCGGTCTGTCTGCTGAGGACTCAGGGACACAAACTCTGCAGCTGAAGGCTCCTCCATCTAGAGCCCTTCGAAACCAAAAAGATCCCACCACATGGTACACGTCTAGGCTTTACCTCCAAGAACTCATCCTGGGTGACAGGTGCCTATACTGAATGCGGTATGTTTTTGGGGAAATGATGCTATGGTACAGCAAAAGACTGGGCCCTTCACACTAGGTGTCTCCTGCACCGAAGTTTACCTAGACCAACCTGTCCACTGGCAACAGGTGGCCTGGCACGTAATATGTGTTCTTGCTATTTGTGTTGTTCTTTATTTTGCTTTGAGCCTGGAAGGCTTCTCTACCTAGATTCGAAGGAACCCCCGACTATACGAGAGCCGGGATATGCACCAGAGTACCAATCGCAATCCTGGCGCATGCCCTAAACCCTAACCCCTAAAACCGGAATCCTAAACCCTAGCACACGAAACACTCTAGACCAACTTGGACACGCTGTCAGGTGTTTACCAACCCCCAAAGTTACGGCATCGGGGCATGCTTCACAGGCAGAGATTCAAAGATCTGAGGTTAAGGTCTCGGCACCTAAACCCTAAACTGGGTTTGTGGGTTTAGTTGTGAAGGGTTGAGCTACAGTTGTCATTTCCCATATAGTTGATGGACATAGGCTCCTACTAGGGAATATCTTAGGGACCATACTAAACTACCAGAGCGGCCTCCACGTCCATTCTTGATGGTCCCCTTACTGCCCTAAACCCTAGCTAGCTCAGTTGATGGCTGATTACTAACCCTAAGGGTCCAAGGACCCAAATAATGAAGTTTCAGGGCCCAAATACCACTAATGTCATTGTATTTGGGCCCTAAGACTCTATTATTCGGGTCCTTGAACCCTCAGGGTAAGTGAGATGAACGGACTTGACGACCTTTGGCTTCGGAGTGCGACCTGCCAGCCCTGCCGAACCTCAAAGTGGGTAGGCCCTAAACCCTACAGACTAATCCCCAGACCCTAAACCCTAAACCCTGAACCCTAAACCCTGAAACTGAAGACCTCTAAACTTTAGAGGTTTATATATTGGGTACTGCCCCCACCCAGTAACAGTCTATATTAGGGTCCCATTAAGGGCTATATATAACCGTATTAGAATTATTATCCAACTGTTACTGAGGGGGCAGTACCCAAGCTATATAGGGTTTAAGCTGGTTACGGGAAGTTGCAAAAGTTCAGGCTGCCGCTGGGTACACCAACCCTGAAAGTCCATGTACCTACCTGGACCCCAAAAGTAGGTAAAACAATAGCCCAAATCAACCCAAAACCATCAAAAAAAACAGCCCAAAAGGTAATATTCTACATACTTTTTCGGTGTAGGTAATAATCATATACTGATCCAAAACCTGTACTACAACTGAACTACTAATACCCAAAGCTCCAAATACGTAATTATTGGGTACATGGACCCTACGCCCTCTACCCTATACATATATATATATATATAGCGCTATATAGCCCTAGATATCCCTCTAGAGGGACCTAATTATTGGATGCATGGACCCTTTGGGCAAGATACTAGGTGCCATGGTATAGTTGGCACTTAGACTTCTGAGAATAGCTCGAAGTTTTCTCAGTTCAACCTCAACGCAGAATATGCGGTTTAGCGTTTAGGTTCTAGGGTTTAGGTTGTAGGGCTTTAGGGTTTAGGGTTTTATGGTTTGAGCCCAAAACCCAAACGTCTCCACTGTTGTCTTTTGAGCCACAATATCTGTGCTCTTAGGCTCAACAGCAAGGGCATTGAGGGCTGAAACAAGGTGCCGGTCCAAATTTTACCAACCTTGCATTCGAGGTGAATGTGTTCTTAGCAGATTCCTGCGAAATACAGGCGTCGAATTGATTACCCAATTACTTCCAATATGATAGTCCTTGCTTCTGTGCATAATTACGGTATATATCACATAGACCTTAAACTGATATTCGTAAATATCTCGGCCCCTGAACAACAGTAGCTCCCGCCCAGACACCTGCACCCTAAACCTCTAACCCTAAACCTTACAACCTACAGTCCTCCCTAAGTAGATAGAACATGGCTTGGGGCATATTACAATAAGATCCCCATATACCCCAGATTCTATGTACTAAGGGGACTATAGCCATTACACCGCGCCTTAGCTCCAGAAATTGGTCGGCATCCACTCCGTACACCTGTCGCTAGTATAGCCCTAGGGATCCAAACAGCCCCAGGTAGGGCCCAATGTAGGTAAACCCAAAACCCTAAAACCTAAAGTATACTTGGATCCCTAAGGTAGGAAGAATAAGGGTCTGACGGTCTGCGTAAGCTTGCCCTCACAATGCAGTTGCTTTGGGGTTTAGGCTTTAGGGCTTAGGGTTTAGGGTTTAGGGTGTCCCCTAGCCGTCGGCCTACATTGGCGAACGGACAGATTTTGGAGTCAACTGTTATTGCAAGAGCTCTGTATGTTTGACATAGTGTCACGACTGGCGGTACATCGGAGCACTTTCAAGCCTAATTCTTGCCATGATTCTACAGAGAGTATGGGAATTGAGCGTTGACTTTTCTCGGGCTGTGCTAGCATGCCCTACAATGATCCCGAGGAATCGGAATCACTCCTTATTAGTTACTGAGAACCACACAGTTTCTTGAAATGGACGGAGCGACAGATTGTAGTACGACACGTAAGAGTTAGGGGTACCAAATGAGACCTTAATTATTGGAGTCCAAGATTTTGGGTTTGGGGGTGCCAAGAACCTTTCCCTAAGGGTCCATGTACCCTCTGGGTCACTGCAGTGATTGCAAAGGTTTTGAGTCCTATATACACTCACCAAGACCCATAACATTCTACTGCATATGAGCTATAGTCTAAATGCCTTACGAGGGTTATATAGGGGATTATATAGGGGACTACTATTGGGATGATTGAGGGGATACTAGGAGTTTAGACTATGGCTCGTATAGACTTGACTGTAGTGACAGAAGCAGCTGGTAAAGCGCACCAGGTTCAGGGTTTACAGTTTAGAGTTTAGGGTGTAGGGTTTAATGGGTAGGAAGACAAATGCATTTTTTTGCATGAATATATGGAATCCCATACCCGCCAAAAAAAAAAAGCTAAAAAAAATGAAGGATCCCTACCATTGATCCAGTTTAGGGTTTCGGGCATCGACCAGCTTGGTAGAAGAAACTGGCCTTTCGCCATGGGGGACAGTAAGTAGACCTCGAACATTATTTTGATAGTAATTGAGGCTTCCTTGCTGTGTGATCCCAGTTGGCAACTTAATTCTCCACTTTCTTTTTCATTGAATGCTCGATGCTTTGAACCCTAAACTCTATGCCCTGAATCCCAATGTCTCTGGTTACTCTACTACGGCCCTAAACCCTAATCCCAAAACCCTAAACCCTGAACCCTAACCCCAAAACCCTAAAACCCAAACCCGAAACCCTGAACCTGAACCCTAACCCCACACCCCAAACCCTAAACCCTGAACCCTGAACCTAAACCCTACGTTACCAGCCTTTGTCATGCATTGCGCAGCAGTCTTCCGAACGTATGGCGAGCCTTGGGATGTACAAGGGGTCCAGTCCAGGTAGCTTTAGGGTTTGGGGGTTTAGGGTTTAGGGGTTAAGGGTTTATAGGGGGTAAGGGTTTAGGGTTTAGGGGTTTAGGGGGGGGTTTAGGGCTTAAGGGTTTAAGGGTTTATGGGTTAAGGGTTTAGGGATTTAGGGGTTTAGGGTCTAGGGTTTAGAATTCAAGGCTCAGGGTTCTGTAGAAGGTCCTTTACTATTTCAAGGTTTAGAAAGTTTAGAAGCCAATTGGAGTGATAAGGCCTGACCTGTGCAAAGACCGGCTCAGAAGTTCAATTTTCAGTCTCGTAACATTTCAAGATGTGATAGTTTCCCAAAAAGAAGGGGACCTCGGTATCCTAAGATTCCATGTGCCCAATAATGGGGTACTTGGGGCTCTGATACTCGCAATTGTAATACAGGTTTTGAGGTGAGTATACGATTATCGCGAACTTGGACCCTCAGGGAAAAAAAAACCCAGGCACTATAATCCGTAAGATTTTGGGGTGAGTATACGATTATCGCGTACTTGGACCCTCAGGGATATAAACCCCCAAGCACTAACTATAAACCTATATTGTAGTTTCCGTTTCTTTTACCCGTATCCCAAGAACTGAGCCCTAATTTGGGAACCTGCGTGGTGTAGTGTACGGGCGCTCCGTGTGTGGTGATGGCAGAAGCTTTGGCTAGCGCCAAGTCGATGCCAGATCCGTGCGCGGAGTTTGCGTAGCCGGCCCACAACCGGGGACCAAGTTAAAAGGAGTCTTGCAGCAGGGGCAATGGATGTTCCCCACAGGAACCTGCAAGGGATGCTCGGACTGGGGGACCCTTAAGTTGAGAGGCGACTTCGGCAAAGAAGTGCAGCCTGCTGCTTTGGCGCGGTCAGCGCGCTGGGGGGAGTCCATGAGAGTGAACAGAAGCCTTTAAGAGCCCGTTGTCTGGGTGCGTGCACTCATGTCTGGGAGCCTTGGAAGTGGCAGTGCAGCTTAGGTGGTGGGTGAGCATATCACAAGTGCATGCAAACCCATAAGCAACGTCTAGAGATATAATAGCTAAGGAAACCATATTACTATATGCCCATTGTATGGTAACCTCATCTAAGCTCCTTAAGGTTAAGGGTACTTGTTGTCGTGCAGGATCTTTGATCCACCAAAAGAGTTCGTAGCGGCCTTGGAAGTGTTCAGGAAACACCTTGCACAAAACCCTAACCCGAGAAGGTAGGCACACCAAAACATCAGTCGGAAAAAGCCTGTTCTTTAAGGTCAATTGGTTCCCTAAACCCTAAGCCCCAAACCCTACTGTAAAGCCTGAAGCCCCAAACCCTAATTAGCTTGTGATGTACTCGGCTGTCGGGTGTTGATGGTCCCTACATGTTCCTGCTATATTGAATCAGTTGCGCATGGTTGGAGTGGCTGTTGAGACGACAGGTTTCTGCAATAGACCCTAGACTTACGGGGCTTTTTAGGGAATAAGGGAATACATAGGCCCTATATCACCCCTGTATCAAAATTCCTGGCTTCCTAGTTGCCTTCAGTAAGCCTAGAAGAATGCGTTTTCTGCAAGAAGGCCCTTGAAGGTAACTGGCGCCGGTAGGTGTGGTTTCTACCAAGTGCAGAGCCAACATTCGCTTCTAACTACACATTCCGGGATTATTATCATTTTGTAGTTTCCATTTTCTTTCCGTTATTCCTATATAACATATGTAACCAACATTACCCCAATATATATTATACTATAATAGTTCCCTGCCTTTAAGAATGCTATGGCTACCATAGGCATCCAAGTTCCCGCAGGGCTCAATGTGGCTTGGTGCTCGCTTGCTACTTCCACCATCTTCAGACAAGATGCATTCAAGATACGGGAACGCCGTATACAAATTTGGGTGACTGAAATTTTGAAGTCACTAAACTCACGCTATTGCGCGAACAAAAAACCTCAAAGTTTTCCAAGAATAGCAAAAAAACTCGCTTCAGCGGTTCAAGTTAAAGGGTGCCAGCTCTTAAGGCCAACAAGGCATCCCTTTGAAGATTTAGACTACAGCTCACATGATGCCCAGACTCAGGGCATGTGACAATGTATTTGGGTTTAGGGTTTAGGGTTTAGGGTTTACAAGGCCATATCAACTGTAAGATCCAGGCTGTCATTGGCTGCGGTGGTAACTGCTCCCATGACAACTTGGATCACCTGGACAACGGGAGCAGAACTTGAGCCCACACACCCACACACCCCTGGAGGGAACCAATCATCTACTAGAATCCTAACTACCAGAGACCCTGCCGGCCCTTAGGGCTTAAGGTTTATGGGGTCAAGGGTTTCTAGGGTTTAGGGTTTAGTTTAGGGCTTAGGGGAACCTATTCCCACAGAGCCCAATAAAGCTTAATCACGGAATATGCCTTGAATTCTACGAGGGGCCCTTAACAGGAGGTTCCTTGGGTTGTCTACTAGAATACGGATCATAGTAGTTTGGGTGTGAAAAAGGTAGAGGCCCGATACAGGTGGGCAGTTTACAGGTTTAGGTTACGGGTCTAGGGTTTAGGGATCAGAATTTAAGGTTTAGGGCAGTTTACAGGTGGGTAGTCTACGGTGGACAACCCATGCCACTCCTACGTGGTAAGTGGGTGCTAATGGGATTCCTTATGAGCGCACAATGGAAACAACCCAGCTGTAGATGGCTTCAAAAGGGGGATCCCATGCTTGGGACCCTAAACCCTATAACTCTAAGACCCAAAAACTTACTACACCCTAAAACCCTAAACCCTCAAACCCTAAAACCCTAAACCTTACTACACCCAACCCTAAACCTTTGTGACATCTACAGCTACAATCCTACCAAGCAAAAGTCCTGAGTCCCAGGAGCATCAGGGTTCAAGCATTAAAGCTTTGGGTTTAGGGGTTGGGGGTTTCGGGTTTACCTGAACCCTAAGGCCTACAGCCCACATCCTAAAACCAAGAAAACCTGAACACTCATCTAAAACCGCCAAACTGCATCCTTCTAAGTAAAGAAAGTGAACTCTTGGGGGCAATCAGCCCCCATTCAAACACTAGCCTCACACGGATATCTCGAATGAGAATGCTGCTCTCCGGGCCCAGTGTCATCGACTCTACATCCATCAGGTTCAAACCATCAGAAATGAATCAATACACTGTGCTGTCGCTACAGCAGGTCCAAAACACCATAGTTGTCAAAGTGCCTCTGAACGTCTTGGCTCTCGGATATTGCAATGAAGCATTTCTGTTGATTAGCTCCAAAAAAACTGACACCATGTGATCCTAACATTCTGGCAATGTCTATCAGGCCTTGCAGCATCACTATGCGCGACGCTTTCTCAAGCTCAGCAACCGGCGACAAATTCCACATTTTGCCCGGCTCCGACACCCTTGTTCATGATGTCAAGACCCCTTCATAGCATTTGTCCCCAGGATCAATACCCTGGGTCACCGAAGGCACCCTGTTTAGAGAAAGCTTGTGCCCTCAAACCTACATTCTTCTATGAGCCCTTAAAGAGGTTTCCCTCGATGACAAGGCCCGGCTATTTGAAAAGACGCTGACCCCGAAGCCTTCAAACATATGCATACACATATGCACATATCTGTTTTCTGTAAGCCCTTCCGATTGCCCATGTTCGGACTAGCGTTTGTAGAAACCCCAAACTTAAACGCCAAACCGGATGTCTTAAGCCCTAACTCACAAATCCATACACCGCAATGATCTCTTTCAAGAGTTTCCCGCATAGCGTGGCCTCCTACCTGCACACACGCACGCACCAATATATCTATAAAGAAATGTGCAAACGCAAAAGTCTGAGCTCCTAAGCCCGAAAGCTCTCAAACCCACAACGCTAACCCCTTCCAAAGCCCTAACAACCCTAAAGGTTAAAGCCCTAAACCACAATAACCTAAATCATACTATCCTTCCCTACATAACCCTCTTAAAGCTTATCTTAACCCCTATATAACACATGTAACCTCTTCAAAAGGGCCCAGCCCTACAGATGCGTTCAAATTTATCCTAGAGCAAACCTCCAGGGCTTTGACGGAACCCCGAAACCCAAATCCCTAAGCCCCAGACCCTAAACCCAGACTTCCAAAGTAGGTGGAATAATGGCCTTTTGGGCTGTTTTTTTTGGAGGTTTGAACAATTCTACATACTTTTAGAGCTTGGTAAAGACATCCAGGACTTCGATGGAACCGAAAGCCCTAAACCCTAGCTGCCCACCATTACGGAGAGCACCGCTTATGCCCCTAATCGCTGGCACAGGTCGATTTACCTGACCCGGCCCGGGCATTTCTCCATACCCATGACTCTGGCTGGGGCTGGCTGGTTCTTCTATTGGGGTCCGAAGGCCGGCCTCCTTTGCGAGCAGCACATCAAAAAACTGGACATGGGGCCTCCCTGTCAACGTCTCAGGGGCCTTGCTGGACCACCAAAGGACCAGCTACAATCCTAGCAAAATTCCCTCCCAAGGGCTGGCAGGGGCCTGCCAAGGGCCTCGCTTTGCTGTAAAACACATTATCCGGAGGGTTGAGCCACTGTCTTTCAGCGATTCCCAGCGGTCTTCAGACGAGACACCAACTCTGGAGCATGAAGCCTTCAGAAACCTGTTCAACAACGACAGCACAAAGAATGAAATGATTTTGTGTTCTTGACAAAGATGGACCTCATTGAGTTTAGGTCCTAAACCCTAGAAGGAGTATGTTTGGGTGGCTTGGGGTGGATGAATGCGTTAGATAGCCTTCCGCAGTCGGGCCATTGCAGCACCCCGCAAGCCGCCATGCACTCCACATCATCTTGCAGCTCGTCTATTGCGTGTTCCACGTAGCATCACAGCAAACCCTAAACCTTAAAACCCGGACCTCCAGGACTTTGATGGAGGCCATGGCGCGAAGCGCAGAGGCGCGCACCTGCCAAGCAGTGCTTTGGAAGTTTTGCGAGAAAGGGTGTAGGGTTAGGGAATTAGGGTTTAGGGTGCATAGGGCTGAGGGTTAGGGGTTTAGGGTTCAGGGTTAGGGGTTTGGGGCTGGGTTCTAGGATTTAGGGTTTGAGGGTTGAGGGTGTAGGGTTAGAAGGTTAGGGGCTTAGGGTTAGGGGATTTAAGGCGTAAGGTTCCCTCAAGGATGTTTGGGGGTATGTAAGCAAAGTCCAGAAGCATGATTTAAGTTCTTGAATTTTAAGGGTTTGGGTTTTGAATGCTTTTAGGGTCCAGGGTTTAGGGGTGTCCAGTGCAGGGATTATACGATGACAGGGAGTTTCCAAAAGGGGGGCGTGCTTTTCATAACCCCCCATAAGAAAGACTTTGGTATTTTGCGCCTGAAGGTCATTTGCCAAGTCTGTCCAGGTTCTTCTCGACTTCTGAAAGACGGTGAAGCTGTCTGACACGACAACCAAGAACCTGCGTCGACCCCTGTATGTCTCCGGCTTCAGATACTTCAATCCCTCATCACCTACAGCTGCTACGGCATGGAGATTGGGAAAGTGACGCTCGGAGAAGCAGACTTGGGCTGCCATTTGTGGCGGGCAACCTTCATAAGAAGTCATGACTGGTAGCCCATGCTCTGCGTCACCCCCGGCAAGTTCAAACTCCTCAGCGAGTGCTGCGGACCATTGGGTCTGGTGCCAAAAGTTCATCGCTTCATCACGTGGCACTGATTGCACTCCCGCTGTGCAGCTTGCATGGTCTGCAGGAAGGCATCTCGCGAAAGACTGGTAATGTAGACCCCTGATTAATAAACTCCCTCCTCTTAATGGGAGCTATACTAGGCATCGCAATATTGGGGCCCTTAAAAGGGGGGTATTCGCCGAGGCTGTCCAGCCTCAGGCTCCCCCTTTGCAGACACGCCACCCCCCGCAAGGAGCCCTCGGAGGCCCCTAGAACCCCCTGGAGGTCCCTGGACACCCCTGGAGCCCCCTG
>CAJNIZ010045040.1:24116-37240 GCA_905231905.1 Symbiodinium pilosum
TATGTAATAGGCATATGACTGTACCTATATACCTAACTTAAGTACTTGTATATCCATAATTACATGCTCCTACAGTGGGAAGCCCCGCCAGCCGAGGCGGGCGCGCGCTAGCGTTTACAATTAATCATGGGCGAATCATGGGTCTACATTATGCTCTATCACGTCAACTACCGAGACCCTGCTTCTTCTACCTTCTACTGTACCCTACATACCCAAGTTTTGGGACCATATGTCCCTAAAGACGGGTACAAGGAGGCTCCTGGTATATGGGGCAAGTTTGTCGGGCTATATCTTCCCTACTTCGCCCTACGTTACACGGAGAGAGGTGGACTCGCAGTGTAGGACTTCCTGAACCTCATGGGGCTAGATTTATGCCTTGAAAGGTCAGTTGAAGATCTAAGGCTTGAAGAAAAACGCCTTGCATTTCAAGATTTGCCTGGTGTAGTCACCACATAGCCAAGCCTTTCTGCGACCACGTGCAAGGGCACTGCTCTCTGCATTTTCTAGTGAGCTTATGCTGGTCGTCATGCATTCAATACTGGCATGACATCCAGTTCAATAATGCCATAGCTGATGACCCAGTGACATCACTTGCGCGTGAAGCGACGATTGCGGAAGCCCAGCTAACTGCTAGGGTTTACTTGGAGGGTCAGGTAGACCTAGTAAGTAGAGTAGCAAGCCGCATGCAACACATAGTAACCCTGGTTATCCCCACTATGTACCTACTCACTAAGGCCCCCTGACCCTCCAAGTAGGGTTTAGGGTTAGCATACCCCCAAACATGAGGACCCTGAATACTTGCTGGGTCGCTCGACACACATGGATCCTTCTTTCAGGGTGTTGTGTATTGCGGGACCTTCCACTTGCGTACTGCTCAAATGGTCCAGGGAAAGCCCGAAGCAATCCCCAATACTCTTCTTTGAACCCCTTTTCGGGAGTCTCCAACAAGGGGGGTCGCCTTTTTCAGGGTCTCTACGATAGGGTTTAGGGTCTATATTGAGTTCCCCCAATTTCTGGAAACTACCACATCTCCCTGGGCGTCGAAAGGGGTACCCAGGTGCGCCCATTTTGAAAAGGCTCTTCTGAGTTTACATGAATAGCGTCTTTTTTGGTGAGCCTAGTAAGATTATCTATACCCAAAAGGAGGATATAATCTTACTCTATATTGGGTACCATAATATCCCCAAATAAAATACTACTCACATGTTAGTTTGTGGAAGGGTAGACACGCAGCCGTAGAGTCTCCGCAAGCCTGCTGAGATCGGTCCGACAAGTCCTGCCATCGAAGCAGCTAAAATTGGGGCGGACGGGGGCTTCATTGGGAATTGGTTAGGTCATTCTGCCTAATACCATCTACCACAATGGGTGCTTGGAGCCGTAATAGCCCCGAAATAAAACCCTAAGGGTCCAAGGACCCAAACAAGAAGGCTTTAGGGCCCAAATACCATCAATCTATAGTATTTTGGCCCTAAAACCCTATTATTTGGGTCCTTGGACCCTTATATAGTTCCCATATATCCCTATATATATATATATATCCCCTATAACCCCTTTAAAGGGACCCTATTGTTTGGGTCCCTGGACCCGTAGGGAAACAGATCCTGTAAGGGGCAATGACCCAAGGGATCCGGCCTCCCGGTAGGAACCCTACAGATACCAAGGACTAATGTACGGAAACCTGGTTTTAGGAACCCTAAGGTTTAGGGTTGAGGGTTTAGGGTTTAGGGTCTACGCGACACTTAGGACCCCTGCCAAGAGTTAGCCCTTACAAGTACCTGTAATAGGGGTGTAAGGAAATTTCAAAGGGTCAAGGGTCTAAGGTTCAAGCTAAGTCCCAAGGAGTAAAGACAGAGGCATTGAGTTCTTGTCAACAATACTGAAAGCGTGAGATATGACATACTTATTCAGCAAACCACTTCCTTCAGAAAGCTACCCATCCAAAGGTGAGATGCGGTTTTAAGGGGTACCACTTAGGGCTTAGGAGTTAGCGTACCTCTTGTATATATGTGGGATATCGCAATGCTCACCATTCAAAAGGAGGCGCAAGTGTTTCCTGGTGCGGCCTGAAGGCCCTGGCGCGGCCCCTTTCCTCGTATGCCGGGCGTTTGCGATGAGGCTTCAGTCTTGCACGTCTTCCACTCTATCCCCCAACTATTGAAACCCTGGTCAAAAAAGAGAGGGATTGAACAACAGAAAAGCTGTGGTTTGTTCGGTGTACACCTTCACTAGGAAAAACATCACATTTCGGAGCCAAATGCCTTGCATCCAAGGATCCGCATAATCCCTATATAGTCCCTAAATGATATATTTCTATGTTCCCTGCTAACCCCCAAACTGTATCAGTCCTTCAAAGCACTTGGCCGTAGCCTCAAACTGCTTGTGTTAATGAATTTGTGAATATGTTTTGGGGTTTTAGGGCTTAGGGCTTGGGGTCGCTGAATCCTAGAAATCCCTAAGCCCTAAATCTCTAAATCCTGACCTCTAAATCTCTAAACCCCAAATCCCTAAATCCTTAAATCCCTAAACCTGAATTGCTTGGAAACTCCACAGTCTTGTGTCATCAAGTCTTCTGGCACGGCTTCCATAGAAACCTTTAAGTGGCAGGAGTAAGCAAACAAACCCTGAGGGTCCAAGTGATCGCGGTTTAGGGTTTAGGGGTGTTCGGCTTAGGGTGTAGGATCATATCTTTACCCGAAACCTGCACTACAATTATTTTACCAAAGCCCAAAGTACGATGTAATATAGTCCTTACTATAGGGACCCCCAAAATAATACGAGGAATTTTAGGAATCCCCCCAACTGGTGTGAATTATTTGACACAGAGAAATCATTCAATCATTCATATTCGCCCAGATCCCCCAATACATTAGGTAAAGCAAGAAGACGCTAGAAACATGTAGGACCCCTGATATGATTTCAGGAGAAGTAATCGGGCCCTGAGCTCTAAACCTAAATGGGATATTCAGCTCTCTAAGAGTCCTGCAGGTCACAATTCCGAGCGCAGACTGACAATGTACAATCATACTTGAGGGCTAGAGAAACTTTTTGAGTAGATTTAGGGTTTAGCCTTTACTAAATCCTAAGCCCATTTAGGGCGTAACAAGGCTCAAGGGGCTTCTAGGCCTTAGGTTAGGGTTTAGGGTTCTATTAGGAAGGCTCAGGGGACTCAGAATGGAGTCATACATAGGGGCATACATCGCCTAGTTGGGGTTGGCTTGCTTCTGGCCGCACTTGTAGCCCGTTGACTACATCCCCTGAGCCTTTAAAAGCTTACTCCTCCATATGTGGTTTTATGTTTCAGGGAAACTTGCATTGACTCTAAGGGTCCCAGAGCTCAACAGTTGGGTGAATGTAGGTCTTCTTAGGGTTTAGGGTTTAGGGTCATGATTAAAGGGTACTTGGACCCTTAGGGTGAGTCTTCTTGCATGATTCCGAGCAATCACAGCATGGAGTAGGACACTATATCTGCCAACATGGGACGGTGACATAAGTTGGACTTCTACAGGGGGCTTCAACAAAAGAAGGGATCCCCTTGTAACATATTGGGGTCTATTTTGGGTCCGCATGTCTATGGCAACCCCCACACAAGAAAAACATGAGCTTCACGGTTTGACCGGGGGATTTATTGCAAAACTGCCCTAAACCTTAAACCCTACCCTAACCGGCTCCTTTTGGAAGCTGTTGATGGCTAACAGCGTCAGGTCGCGGTTGTTCTCCGCATACTGCGGCAGCTCATGGTTGGGGTCAGGGCTTCCCAGAGGTTTAGGGTTTAGGTTTCAGGATTGGGGATTTAGGGCTTAGGATTCGGGGTTTAGGGTTTAGGATTGAGGGTTTAGGATTTAGGGTTTTGAGTTTAGGGTTAGGATTTAAGTTTAGGGAGGTTACCCAAGGGCTCTTGGAACCCCCGTGGTGAGATCCCAAACCCTTCGCCCTGAAACGCCAAACCTCCCACTATTACTACTAGTACAAGTATTACCATGGTTACTACTTAGCGATTATTACTATGATTATTATTACTACGGTTCTTTACTCAAAGCATAACCATTGCTAGTACTACTATTATTATCACTCCCAACAAAAAGCCTATCAGTCCGAGAAACCTCAGGTGAGGGTTGATGATGTGGGGTTCGGGGTTTGAAGGCGTACGGCATTCGTGGCAGAATCCCTTGATTACACAATAGTCTACCCCTATCATAATGTAGTCGTTTCCATGTTCTTTTCATTTTCCCTCTATGATCCCAATATATACCCTATAATTCCCAGATAACCCCTACATTCAAACTAGGGGTTATATGCACATGGGTGAGAATCGAAATGTCCAGTCCCTTAGGCTCAAGGTAGCTCAAAAGGAAGACCATGTGGCTCAGGGTTTCGAGATGAGGGTTTAGGGTTTAGGGCTTAGGAATTAGGGTAGTTTGTATCCTGTTCATGCCCCTTATACGGGCCAGGATAATGTAAGGTGTAGTAGTTTCCATGCACAGGGGGACCCAAATATACACCAGCTATGATCCTTATTTAAGGACCCCCCCCCAAGAGGGAAACACTGGGCAACGTGGGTTTACAGGGAATATATGAGGATATGTATGGAATACTAAGGGTTATATGGGGCTTGTATGGGTTCTGCAGGGGGAAAGACTATTAGGTTCCCCGTTCTAGCAGGCTTCACAGTGATCCCATCCGCTTGCTCGAAGACAAACTCGCACAGATATATCTGATGTTTACCAATGCCGAACAAAGATTTAGGGTTTAGGTTGTAGAGTTTAGGATTTAGGGTGATTCATGCATCTGCTAATGGAGGCTGTGAAGGTCTTAATCATGTTGACCAGCGGGATAACCTATGTGTCTAAGCGTCCAACAGTCATCTACTCCCCCACCTGTACTACACATACTGTTAGCCAAATCCTAAGTACCCAATGAAGTACTTGGACCCTTAGGGTAAGTTGGCCAAGCTCGTTCTGAAGGCGGAATCCCAAAATTTGCTTCTTCAGGAAAATGCACCGTGCATGTCCAGAACCCTGAGCTCGACAACCCAACAGGTTGATGGTCAAACGATGTTGGCATGTGGTACGTAGGCTGGCTCCAGTGAGCGTGAGGGTGCGTGTCTCCGGTGATGAGGTTGGCCCCTAAACCCAAAACCTTACACCCTAAACCCTAAACCCCTAAACCCTAAACCCCTAAACCCTAAACCCCTAAACCTTAAACCCTATACCTGTTGGCACCGTTGTTGCTGAGCATGCTCCCGCGGGATGATGTCTTTTCTGTGCTTGTGCTTGTTGCCGTTGCCTGATCATTGTTCTAAGTTGTTGTTCGCATGCTGGGATCTAAACAAGAGCGCTGCAAGATGAACATTGCATCAGCATTCTCCCAACTTCTTTCAGTTTGGGGAGACGCCCAACAAGACTAGACCGACAATCTGATTTAAAACCCTGACAAGCCAAGCTGCTGAACCCTGTCAGGCCCTATATATCCCCTAAGCCTAGCCTGAAACCTATGAGGACCTGTAAGCCCAGATAAGTCAAAAACCCAATCCCGGGTCCCAAAATCGTTCAAGGTCGACAGCTCGGGAGGGTTGCGTATTATTATTATTATTATTATGGGACCTTGCGGTTTAGGGTTTAGGGTTTACCGTTTAGGGTTTAGGGTTCAGGGTTTAGGGGGCGGGTTAGGGTATAGGATCTAGGGTTGAAGAGTTTAGGTTTCGGTGGTTTTGTAGATTATCTGCAAATCTACTGCTTATGGGATGGCCATGTAAGAGCATGGCTTAGTATTCGTTATTCGGTCTTGGTGTAATGAAAGAGGCTGAATGATGTGACATGTCCTGGCTTCGGGTCCCAACATTTGAAAGTAAGTCTCAGGACTCCTGATGAATTCGTCAAGCTCAAAACTCGCACCAAGAGCTCAATCCCCAACTCCCGACGCCAGCATTCATCCTTTTGCATATCTTCATCGAAAACCCATGATTCTAAGAATCATCGTAGGCCGACGAGCCTGCACCAAGTAAATATACACAAGCTTCTTCAGCTCAGGAGACCTGGGCAGCTGCTGAAGGCTTAGGAGGTTAGAGCATGTGCTTTAGTTTAGGAGTTCCAGACCGATGCTTGCTTAAATGTTTGGGTTTAGGGCTTAGTGGGCGCGTTGCGAACACAGACGCGACGATTATTGGTCTCCTCCAGGACCCCACATCCCCAACGCTTGAAACAGAAGCCCCTCTGCGGAGCATTCAGGACAAAAACAGCGTCTGCGAGTGGTACAGAAGGTCTATGGGAGACATAGTCATATAATATAGTAGCTTCCAATGTATTTTCCATTATCCCAATATACTGTAACACCTATATATATATATATATGGGTGGTTGTCACAATTATGGTCCCTTCTTGGATCCCTATTATAATACGGCACCTACAATTTGGGGTACCCAAAAGGGGACCATCATTTTGACAACCACCCAGATATATTTATGTACACCCTATGATACCATAAGGACTTCCCTATCCCATCTCCATGGTTTCTGCCACCCACCCCTGGACCCACATCCACTCAACAAAATACAGAATTGTATAGTCCCCCTTAAGTAGATAGAATATGGGTTTGGGCATATTATAATAATAAGATCCCCATATACTCCATATTCTATCTACTTAAGGGGGGCCAGAGAGTTCAAGGCAGCTATTCCTTGGCGACGCTCGGAGGTAGCACAATTGCGCGCCTGACACCCGCCCTGCATCCCGGATCCCTGCTGATCACCCGAGCCCTAATAATACCCCTAAACCCCCAACCGTGAACCCCTAGACCCTAAACCTCAAGCCCCAAGACTCAACCCACATTCGCTAGAGTCTCAACTCCTAGAATCCCCCTTACTAACCCGTATAGTAGTCCCCTATATATTCCCCCATATATAGCCCCCTTTAAGGAGTTTAGACCCAACCCACATGAGTAGTGTTTTTTTGTGGTTGGCCTAGTAAGATAATAATCCTTATATAAAATACTATACCCCAAAAGGAGGATATAATCTTACTCGATAATGGGTATCATAGTATCCCCAAATAACATACTACACAAATAACCCCTATATAATCCCAGCTTCCATTTCATTTTCCATGTTCTTTTCCATTTGATTCTCCATTATAGTACTCACATGACTTCGAGGTCCTGGCTGGAAGGAAACATTCTTCACCTGAGCCACGGGCCGCCGTTGTTGTTTGTGGTCTAGGGTTTAGGGGGTGTGCAGGAGTTTGAGGGTTTAGGGGCTCCTGAGGGTTTAGGAGGTTTAGGGTTTAGGGGGTTTAGAGTTTAGAGGGTTTAGGGTTTAGCGTTAGGGGTTCAGGGTGTCCGAGGCTGTAGGCCTCCAAATTAACCGACATGTTTTGGCTACAATGAGAGTATACGTATAACCCCAAAAGTGTCAACTGCACCTACACAGTCACCGGGCTAAGGTTTCTTCGGCGCTGATGAAGACACACTTCCCAAACCCACGATCATACAGTGGATACGAAAAGTCCCTCATGACCCTACGTAGCATATACCTTGGGAACGAAGGTGTTCCTAGATACTCACCTGAAGGGTCCATGTACGAATATGGTATATAATTACTTGGGGCACTCCCCTGTAGCTACTGTACGGCCCAAGTATATACCATATATAGCTATATGGACCCTGAACCCTAAACCTTACACCCTATACTATATAGCTACATGGACCCGTTGGGTATCAAAGGGTAAGGTCATACAGGATCTTGATGCTGAGGCTCCTAGCACTATCTTACCCCACTATGGGAGAATCAAACGGAAAATAACATGGAAAATGAAATGGACACTGGGGTTACAGATGGGGTTCTAAAAAAGATTCAAGCCTGCAAATTATACCTACGCTGGGCCCCAACCCTAAAACCTAAACCCTAAACCCTAGCACCTATCTTGAGCTGCTACAACCCCGAGGTCCATGTACCCATATAGGAGTGGTTGTATAGGCCTTATACAACCAAGCCTATATACCTGGAGGATCCTGCGTTGCACTGTCGTTGCTTTCTTCGGGAAAGGTTGGGCTTTAGGGGCGATTGCTTGGATCCCACTATTTAGGGGGTTCCGCGAAGATCCGTGCCAAAGCCCCCCTGGCTCAGCACTTTCCAAAAAGTTGGAGGAAAGGGCGGCAGGCTCGAGCCCTTCCTTGATGTCCTGGCATGTGGGGGTGCTTTCCGAAACCTTAAGCGGTTCTGGCTGCAGGTTCTTGAGCGTGGCCTGCAAGCCTCTTGTTCCGTCGTGCTCCCAACCTGCGCCGCCCTGCGGCAGGGAAAACGCACCTGTTGTCCGCTTCTTCTACGGCCATCTGCACTCGCTGGATATCAACTTTTATTTCTGTACGATCCCTTCATGCGGACACTGTATGATTGTCTTGTACTGCCGATACATCCTTCCCAAAGTACTGAATAAGCCCCCACACCTTGATCCTGAATTTCCATACAACTCCGGAAGCTCCGCGATCACACAATTCCCACAAACCCCTCCATAAACCCGAGGTCAAGTCCATTCTGCATGTTCGTCCATTTGTTTCTGCACAACAGTCTCTTAGAAGAGCCCCTGGACCTGACCTTAATAGCATCCCGGTGTTAGCCCAAGGACAGTTAGTCCAAGCATCTGTAACAACATTCCTGAAAACCAGGCCCCTAACCCGACTGAAGAGACGAAGCTGCTTAGGGTGGTCGAGGCACTGAGCCCTATAGATCCTATTAAGCATCGCGATCCTGTCGCTGTTGGGGGTTATAACCTATGGAAACAATCTAAGAAGACCTGAACAGGTGCGGTCCGCTCGGTCAGGTCGTCTATGTAATGCCTATACACCCCCAAACCTTGAACCATTAGCCTCAAACTGCATCTAAGGGAATCCTCATACATGAGCCACTGTCTAAACTCCTAGTATTTCCCTTAATAACCCCTATAGTAGACCCCTACATAATCCCCTATATAACCCCCCTTTAAGGAGTTTAGACTATAGCTCACATGTCCAAGCAAGCAGCCACATCGGGGAAGAGTGCGTGGGCATCGCGGCCAACTGAAACTGCGGCCAAAATCCGCCTAGGTTGTGCAGGCATTGAACCCTGAACCCTAGGCATTGAACAGTTTTTGAGGGTTTGGGCATCCTGGCCTTGAGGTTCGGGGTTGGTTTAGGGTCTAATATTAAGGGCTGGGTGTTGGAGGGCCTGGCCTAGCGTTTAGAGATCCAAATTTAAGGTGTTGGGATGCAGCATGAGCAGAGCATCTAGGGCTTTACCCAAAGTTTAGGGTACTTAAGGCTTATGGTCTAGGGGCATCTATATTGAGGCTCCCTGTTGTTATGGAATGCACCATGTAGGGTTAGGAGCCAGGGATCCAGGTAAAAGGTTCAGGTCTTGGGGGATCTGGGTTGAACGTTAAGGTGCTCTCTATGACAGGTCGCAGGGGAAAGAATTCAATAAACCCAAGACATGCCGTAAGCCCCAACCCCAAACCCTTTTTGAAACACCAGTGTCTTTGCGCTCCGCAAATGAACATCTACCTGGCCCTCATAGTCGGTAGAATCCGGCCTTTGTGGACTAGATTTAAAAAGCTTATTCAACCTTCTTTTGAGGTCCAGGATCTGTATCTAGCAGCACTCACCCTGAACCCTAAACCCTTGACCCTAAACCCGAAACCCTGAGCCCTAACCCCAAATCAGTACCCACTTGCAAGGCCTATTGCAAGGAATCTCTGATGGCACCAACCCGTTGCCTTAGTAACGGTTTGGGGTGTAAGGGTTTAGGGTTTGAGGGTTTCAGGGTTTAGGCTTTAGAGTTCAGAGCTAAACCCTAAACCCTATAGGACTGAAGTTTCAGGATTTGGGGCTAATCTTTGAGGCTTTGGCTTTTTGGAGTTTGGGATTAGGGCTTAGGGCCCGGGACTTGCTTTTCAAGGCCTTCAGTTCAGGATTTAGAGTTTAGAGTTTAGGGTTTAGGTTTTTTTAGGTTTTAGGGCTTAAGCTTTGAGATTAAGGATTTCTTCAACACCCCCTGGCACCTCTTCTAGTGCAAGCAGCAGCTAGTTTTGGGGCTCAGCGTTGGGGATGAGTTGACGAATCAGTTGAGGGTCTAGGGTTTGGGGTTTAGGGTTTAGGCTTAGGGGTTTTGGGTTTAGGCTTAGCTTTCAGGATTCAGGGCTTAGAGCTTGAGACTTAAAACTTTCCCTAGGGTCCATGACGGTCCATGTACCCAATAATTGGGTACTTGGGGTTTTGGTCCTAGTAATTGTGGTACAGGCTCCTGGTGAATATGTCGATATGTGGTACTTGGACCCTTCAAGTTAGAGCTTACCGCCAAGAATTGGAAATTGGATCTTTGGGTTTAGGGTGGCTAGCAACAGGCCGCAAGACCCTTCCGGTATATTCTTTGTGCCCAAGTATGTAGCGCGTGGGTTTCTGCATGCATTTGCTGTAAACCCTAGGCCCTTAAATCCTGGGGTGGCGGAGACATTGCGACTTCAGCGTGTGGTTCCCTCTGTCGAGCAGCAGAAGCTGCCAGAACATTTGGTAACATTGTTTTGCAGGCAAATTCTGTCCACGTGTACAAACCCTCTAGGAAATACGCAAGAAAGCTTCTCAGTTTGACTGTTATAGACCCCCGTGAGTAGATAGAATATGGCTTTGGGTATGTTATCATGTGATCCCCCTTTACACCTATTCTATCCACTTAAGGGGGACTATACATTCTTGGGGGTGTACGATGTCGATTATTATGACCCTGGCATTAGAAATGACATCAATGCACGAGAATATGAAGTCAGTTCAAGTTCAACTACAGCCAGTTTCGCGTGTATTCAGCTGAAATATGCAGGCCCTAAACCCTGAGGTCTCTACACGCTTACATCGACTTCTATCCACCTCAAAACATTATTCGAAATTCCGATTGTCTAAACTGCCACATGAGGATTTGCTTTCAAACTAGGTCCGGTGCTTCATGGCGTCTATCTTCCGGTCGATGAGGCTATCAGACAGGGCCTGCTCACACACACAGCCACTGTTTGCGGTGGAAGCTTTGAGGTGGAGAGGGCTGCGTAAGGCCTAGGCTTTAAGCGTTTGAACTTGCTGGTCTTCTGGTTAACACCCCATTGCAGAGCAGAATTCGATAAACATATTTAAGCGATGCTGAGAGAGGCCCAATATAACCCCAATATTACCCAATATAACCCCAATATTGCCCTAATACTCTTTGCAGATGGAGGACATCAAGGACAGGACATGTAGGCACCGTGGATTGCTATGGGAAGCCTGGAAAAGGAAATGGAAACTACAGAGATTATAGGGACTATACAGGTGTTATATAGGGATTATATAGGGACTATAACACTGATGTTGAAATTGAGGTCTGAACTGAACCTCAACTTACTACCGCCCATGAGTGAAGGTTACAACCCCATGGTTGATACTTGTCAGGGACCCTGCCATATGCGGCAGCGCGGGTTGATGAGATTCCAGTCGTCTACGGTCCGCACACACACATATCGCGACATGTACGCACACACGTGAGCTAGAATCTAAACTCCCAGTATGCCCCTAATCAGAACTATAAAACTCCCCTATATAATACCCCATATATCCCCCTCTAGGGAGTTCAGACTATAGCTCATGTAGCAATCGAGTAGGATCACAGTTGCTCCTTTCACTGCTCTAATATGGCATGCTTCTCACGCGGCAAAATGCAAGATACTAATACGGCTTCAAGACTGGGACCTGGGTAATGTTTAGCGTGTAGGATTTGAAGGGTAAGCTCTAGGGCTTATGCTTTAGGCTTTCGAATTTAGGGTTCAGGGGTTTGCCAGTACTGCCCGGTTTAGCCGCAAGCCCAACCTTAGCCCCCAAACCCCAAACCTTTGCAGAGAAAGTCCATCGTAATCCTAAGAGCTTTAGGGTAGACTCTGGCTTCTACACGCCAAGCTCGAGACTCTAAATCCTATAGACTATGTGCCAAAAACTGAATCCTAATCTGAAGGCCTTACTGCCTAGAATCCAAAGCCTAAATTTGTGGTGAAAATCAAAACCGTAACTCAAGCTAAACCCTGCCAGAACTTCAAACGTAGGTAACATAATGACCCAAAACACCTAAATATTCTAGCCTAAAAGGCTATTATTCCACATACTTTTGGTGTTCAGCTGAACTTTAAACTCAAAACTGTCAACCCCAAACCTTGACTCTGAACCCTAAACCCCCCGACTGCGAACTCAGAACTCCAAGCCCCAAAGTTTCTAGGTTTAGGGGTTTAGGGTTGAGGGACCACAAAAATCGTAAGGTCCGGCCTTCCGCAACTCGGCCTCTGAATAGCGCTCCTGAAGCAAAACTGCCCCCAAGCAAACTTACAGGGGTTTAGGATTAGGGGTCTAGGGCTTCGGATTTAGAGAACTAAGTTACACGAATGGGGAACCAACTGACAGACATGGAATTAGAGTTTCAGGTTGGGGTTGGAAATAAGCGTAATATGGGGTTTCCCAAAATTAGGAGTACGCATGTGGGGTCCCATCCATGTTGGGAATTTACCATATAGAGAGACTTCGGAGACTCGACGTAAGCTATCCCCCTGGATCCTAAACCCTAAACCCATCTGGCGCTCACCTCCATGAACGTGTACCTGTTAGTAAAAAAGAGGGCGTTAAGGGGAAACCTCAACCTCTTAAGGTAGCTCCTGCTTACCCGGAGGGTAAAGAAGCACGCAAGTAAAGAGTTTTCCAGAAACCCTACACCCTATACACCCTAAACCCTAAAAACCCCTAAACCCTGTAAATCCTAAACCCTATCAACCCTAAACCCTATAAACCCCAAACCCTATAAACACTAAACCCTATAAACCCTAAACCCTATCAACCCTAAACCCTATAAACCCTATAAACCCTACACCCTATAAACCCTATACCCTAAAAACCCTATAAACCCTGCAAACCCTAAACCCTATAAACCCTAAACCCTATAAACCTATAAACCCCAAACCCTATAAACCCTAAACCCTACAAACCCTAAACCCTGTAAACCCTATAAACCCTGCAAACCCTAAACCCTATAAACCCCTAAACCCTACAAACCCTGCACCCTATAAACCCTATACCCTATAAACCCTATAAACCCTGCAAA
>CAJNIZ010045041.1:0-13281 GCA_905231905.1 Symbiodinium pilosum
AAGCCAATATAACCCTAATATTACCCCTAGTGCGCAAGCCCAACAGCCGATGTTCTGACTTAGATTTCTTGCTTTAAGGCTGAGGGCCACTCTGCAAATCTGTGCAAGCCGAGTAATGCACGCGATGAAGGCGGGAGTTTAGCCATGATACTTCTGGGCCACAAGCTGTCCAAAAAACATTCTATGACATGCAGTTGCTGTATGGCCTTATCATGCTTTGCTCAACTCATGCCAGCTTGATATCCGGTCAGTGCCATCGGCAGCAAGATCAGATACAGACATACAAAGATCGCTCGTGGTAACCTGCACCGCTAGTTCGTTGCAAAATCTCATGGGCTACCTTGGCCCCGGAGTAGATCAAACCCATGGAAAATTAGAGCATACTTGTGGGGCTAATAGCTGCCAAAATAATGTTGAAGTCCATTTGAGGCGCTCTATACCATGATTGCAGAAGGAATCTAGAACCATAACACTGGTAATTGTTCAGGCATTTGCCTTGGACACACCTTGGACACAAAACTCTCCGAAACTAAGCCAGACCCTCACCGCGCACTAAAAGGAATAGGGTTTAGGGTTCAGGGTTGGGACCGTTGAGCATTGAAATCCTCAACCCTAAAGCGGCTACTCGAGCCACTTGACAGCTCTCACCTCGAACTGCACATATGGAGTTTCCCAAAATTAGGGGTACCATTTTGGGGGTCCCCATAATAAGGACTATAGTATATTGGGGTCTACATTGGGGTCCCCTTATTTTGGGAAACTACCATATTGCAGGAGCCTAAAGCAATGGGTGGGTAATCTAGGTGTTACATAGGATTACAGTGCTGATGGAGAATCAAACGGAAAAGAAAATGAAAAATCTGAAACAGGGATTAAGTCGTTTACAATGATTCTGTAACATAAGGGCACAATAAATGCCACTATAATTTGGGGTCTAGTTGGGGTATGCTGTACTATAAATAGATAAGGAACTTGGGAGGTAAACGCCCCCTCACCCCTAGACCCTGAATTTGCAGGAAACAAGGCTTTGGAACATCTATTCTGCTGGGAGCAGCACACGAAGTATACATGTTGAACACAGGGTAACCTGGAAGGGACGGTGCTTGGGACAACTACGAAACTGTTAAGCATGCCTTTTGTCGAATATGTAAACAGCTCTTTGTAATCAGGCCTGTCGATACATGACACGGTAGGCATTCCCCATCCTCGTACCTGAAAAATGCACTGAAACGTATATGTCCCCCCTGGAAAGAACCCTACTTGTGAAAAGGCCACCAGAGGTTCAGGGAAGTATCCTTTGAGCCCATTCCTTAAGATGTCATTTCACAGAAAGAGCAACAGTCAACAACACTTGGTAGAACCAAGGTGATCGGAGCAGGTATTACTATTGCTACTATTGTTCCTTGTATCATTATAAGAGATGTTTGTGTTACCACCGGTATTACTTCTCTTAGTACTATGTTGGGCATATTAAACTTTCTTGGGCAACTGCCTCAAAGATGTGACTGCATAAATCCTCGGCACCTTGCCTAGGAAGGATTCCCGAATGGATCGCCGATTTTCGGCTCCGCCTCAGAGCCCCCTTCTCCTAATCTTAAAACCCCTCCCCACCCCTCTAAACATGAAAAATTCCCGTTGTGGCCTACTGTACGATATAGGGAATATTAGGAGGGATTACCTAATCCCAGTGTAGCCTCTTCCCTGAGCCTCGGCGCACCCCTGAACCCTAAACCCGAAACCCTGAACCCAAACCCTAAACCCAAACCCTAAAGCCTAAGCCCAAACCCTAAGCCCAAACCGTAAATACCAACCCTAAATCCTAAACCGCAGACTTGATTTTTTTGGCTCCATCTCAGACTGATATGTCGGCGACGTGTGCGTGTTGTACAGGCTGTCGTCTGCGTCAGATGGATAGAGCCTGCAAGGATAAAAGAACGCATAGGAAACTCTTCAAAACACGAGGTACCTGAAATATTTTCTATATGGATATATGGTGTATTAGGACATATAAGGATATGTAGAAACGTGTAGGAATGCATGCACATCATAGGATCTGAATGGGGTTGCAGGGGGCGGGGGTTCCTGAAGCATAGTGAAGTTAGAGCTGCAGAAACGTGCAGGGAGGCCAACGAGACTTGTGTAGAGTTTGGGAGACCAAACCCCTAAACTAAACCTTGCTAAGGGAGCCCCTCTTCGAGGTTCACGGGTAGCCAGATGGAGTCAAGGGTTTCAGGCAAAACCGTGGTTCGCTTGTAGAGCCTTTCCCAGAGAGCCCGATACACTCCAATGAAGAAACGGGCCATAGACAATAATAATAGTAATGGTAATAGTACTAGTAAAAAGGTCCCTAACGTAACACGATTTAAGCAATCTTTCTCATTCAATGGGTACCCAGGATCCTGAACATGGAGGTTTCCAAAAGACCGGGCCCCAATGTAGACCCCAGCATGCCATACTCCTTCTTGCAGAAACCCCAAAAAGGGACCGAAAAGGGACCCCACAATTTTTTGGAAACTCCAACATGGCCATAAGACTAATCATGTTCCGTACCATGGGCAGCTGGCAGGGTGATTAAGAGTTGTTACTATTATTACAGATGGGATTGCTCCTTTCTCATCATTTGAGCCACAGTCTAAACTCCTAGTATCCCCCTTAAAAACCCCTATAGTAGTCCCCTATATAATCCCCTATATAACCCCCCTTTTAAGGAGTTTAGAGTATAGCTCATTTGGGTTGGGGACAGGGTCTGAATCATACCACCCTTCGGGAACCACCCGACACAATGATGGTTTGGACTTAGGATTTAGCGTTTAGGCTTGAAGGCTTGGGTTTAGGGTCTAGGGTTCAGGGTTTAGGATTTATGGTTTAGAGTTTAAATGTTTAAGGTTTGGGTTCGGAATTTCGGATTTGGGTGTTCGGGTTTAGGGTTGGCTTGAAATTGCTGGACAATCCAGGAAAGGTTTCGGGTCAAGTAAGGGGACTTTCATGGTCACTGAGGCTGCCCAATATTTCCACGTGTATAGCCCTTTGTCTTGTAGCCCCCTTGAAACCCTTAACTCCAAACCCTCAACCCCGAGACCTAAAACCCTCAACCCTAAACTCTCAACCCTAAACCCTCAACACTAAACCCTCAACCCTATAAACCCTAAACCCTCAGCCCTAAACCCTGCTCCGCCTCAGGACCGTGGAGCTCGCGAGCTCCACGAGCTCTGGCATCGCAGCACATCCACGGCCCTCGATGACCTGCTAATACAGAACATGCGGACTTAGACAGTTATAGTCCCCCTTACGTAGATACAATATGGGGTAAGATCTTATTATAATATACCCAAAGCCATATTCTATCTACTTTAAGGGGGACTATACCAAGATTAGAGTTTGAGGTTTGGGGAATAATGGAGAATCAAATGGAAAAACTGCAAAATGTAATGGAGACTGGGTTCATGGGGGGGCATAAAAGGGAAAATGTAGGAGCCTAAAAAATTTGAAATATAATGTTGAGGTCTGTTTGAGGTACCCTACAATACTATCCTGTACGTATACAAGGAATGGAGGACCGTAACATTGGTAATTATTTGAAATAAACCCAATATACTATGGTAGTTTCCGTTTTCTTTTCCATTATTCCCTATATATAATGTTGGCAATTATTTAGGCGCTTACAGCAGAATCCAGGGATTACTCAGGGAGGCCAACACCCACTAACCGAGGCCCATTGCTTTATAATTTCTAATAGGATCTACGATCATGATGCTTTGATTGAAGTGTATGGGGGCCTCTGGATATCGATTAATTTGAAGGGATTTTACTTGCTGGGGGTTTTAGAGGCTAGGGAGTGTAAGAAATGAAAGGAACGAAGAGCTTACGAATCTAAGAGTCAGTAAGGGTTTGGGGGACTGAAATTGAAAGTGTGAGATTTGAACGTGTCTGTACAGATGATATAAATGATTTCAGATGGCTTTTGGGTTGGAAATTCAGGGGTCTGGGAATTCAGGGAGTTGAGGAATGAGGCATGATCCAAGAGGTTTGGGGCTTGGGGTCTGTTGCAAGGATTGCCCGGGAGGACATCCGCGATAAGCTGCTCCCTGGCCCAGCCGCTGTTGAGACACAAGCTTGTTGTCATCTATAGTTCTAGCAGGACATCTTGGTCCCTTAACTGCACGGCTCCATCTATTCGCGGCCTGCAATCGCAAAGAATTTGTACAGCTCAAATCTTTTTATGTGGATGAATGTTTCCGGCGCCACAACCGGAAGCACACATCCTAGCGCCAGACCGAAGGACTGCAACATGGCGCCCAAAGGCCCCTACTGCTGCAGCACTGCTGCACCCCATCCCCGCAGCGTTGCCAGGGAGCAATGGACTGTAGAACCCTCATAAACCCCATAGAACCCTTATATGGTAGTTTCCCAAAATAAGGGGACCCCAATATAGATCCCCAAATACTATAGTCCTTATCATAGGGACCCTCAAAATGGTACCCCTAATTTTGGGAACCCTAAACCCTAATCCCTAAACCCTAAACCCTATATAACCCTTATATCCCCCTTTAAAGGGTACCCCTTAATTTTGGGAAACCCCAATATATAATAGAGCTGGAGCTTCTATCCCATAAACAGCCTTGGTACCTTGCGGAACACTGCGGAGCACGGAGGAAAGGAGCCTTCTAGGTGAGGATGACCGTCTTGCTCAACGGCGTGATGGGTAGGAGCCATTGGATTCAGCTACAAAGCTTACTTGAAGACAGCCTCGTTCTTATAGCCCCGATCCCTCCGAACCTGACGAATATGAAACTGATGCGACATTCCCGAATATCCTTTCCTGGGCCGATGGTTGCTTTCCCTGGACTCGTGGCTCCTAGGTCCTAGTCTGACCAGTCCAGATCATGCGGCGTTGACGCGGGTGTCATGCATAGCACATGCACACGAGAAAGATTAAACCATAGTTGAATGTATTGGTGATCGTGGTGGATTTACACGCGACGCAAGCGCACCGCCAGGGGTGCTGGACGTCCAAGCGCGCAGACCTCACCTGTACACCCTGAACCCTAAGCCCTGAGGCCCTGAACACTAAACCCTAGACACTGAATTCTAAACCCTAAGCTCGAGCCTTGTGGTAGGCCACGATATCGCCGCAGCGTCCCTCTGCGACCATGTCAGGGCACGGATTCGGGACCTTGCAAGTGAAGAAATGAAGAGCTGGGTTGCTTTAATGGCTATGCCGAAAAACCCTTCTTCGAAGATTCTAAGCTCTATGAGCCCAATTACAAAGTACACATACTAACTCGAAAGAGCCTCCAGATACTCAAAACTGCACTGAGAGGCATTCGGTCAAGTCTAGGGTTCAGGAAATAAGGTCGGTGAGACAAGCAAATCTCAGCAACACGGCGATGCTTCGGACCCTTTGATACCCTAAACCCTAAATCCCAAACATTAGACCCTAAACCCCAAACCTTAAACCCTAAACCCTAAAATCTAAGCCCTACTTGCTCACACCATCAAAGGAGACTGCTCACATCGCCCGCAAAAAAAAGCGACCGATCTCCCGGATTGGTACAAGGATTTGGGAGTTTCCCAAAATTAGGGGTACCCTTTTGGGGGTCTCCATAATAAGGACTATAGTATTTTGGGGTCTATATTGGTGTCCCCTTATTTTGGGAAACTACCATTTAGTGTCTAGGGTTTAGGGAATTACGAAGATTAGGATTTCAGTTGCCCTGGCCCATCATGATCAGGACCCAATAACTCATATATGACCATGGTAGACCCCAAGTTCAAGGGTTGAGGTAACTTAGACGACTTAAACCCCCTTACTACTTATGGGCTTCGGGCTTAAGGCTTTTTAAGGTTTGAGCCCTATTTCGATCAAAAAAAGAACACCCCCGAAGCTGTGGAAGTTGATGAAAGATATTGATCCTTGGGAAAACCCTGGAAAAAGGCATTACGGTTGGGGCTGTGCGGGGATTCTAGGGGTCCTCACATCATCATGATAATGCAGAGGTCAAGTTTTTTAAAGTTGCAGAAGCACCCGAAATGGCCCGATGAAAACTCCTCATATGGAACCTCGCCCCCTAGATACCTGTGATCCCTCTAAACCAACCAAGAAAAGCTGCAAGCACCGCAGATTTCAAGATAGTATACAATTCCGCAAATCCCTGGTGCTCTGCCAACTCAGCTTGCAGTATAGATCATACTGGTTATCAAAGCAGGTTCTTTGTTTTGTTGGGAACCAATGGATTTTGATGTCCGGGTCAGGTGCATGAGGTGCCTAGGTCATAGTCCGGCCCATTGCTCGTCTGGGCACTGAAGACGTGTACGCGTGAACTGTCAGGTTCTGGGATTGAGTGTTTGTTTTACTGACTTTTGCTCCCTTTCATTCCTAAACCCCCCACCCTAAGGCCCAATGGCCTAATCCCTTGTCACACGCATCCACTACGACTCCTGGAGCATATCGCGGAAACCGACACAAGGCCAAGCCCCCAAAAAACTCCCTGAGGAGCCGGCAGCAGGAAATCCAGCCACGCGCATAGAGTTCTCATAGAGCCAGATGCACCCTCGGACAGATGCAAGGTTTGGGGGTGTAGAGCTGCTTAGGGGTTCAGAGTTGAAAGGCTCAAATACGACAGAGAATAAAGGTGCAGCGCTAAGCATTTAGGGGCATAGATTTCAGAGTTTGTTCAGCGCTGTCAGTTGAGCTTTAGCGGAGAGGCTTCCAAGGTTCAGGGCTAAAGGCGAGAGTTCTGTGAAGCAAAGACAACATCCTCGACTTTCCTGCAGATTGCCAACAACGAGAAAGGATTCCCTAGTATTCAGCTCCGTACTATTCAGGCAAAAGGGGGGAACAGGGCTTTGCAGTTAGGGGACGAACGCACACTGTCTGCAGAGAGTCTTACGAGGCGTGGCCGAGCCAATGGGATATTCGCCAGAGAACGCGGACCTCCCATTATAACTCCTGTATAACCCACTCTAATATAATAGTTCACATTCTGATTGCTACCTCCCATTCTGCTCCCAGCAAGTACACGGGTCACGTAGCAGCTTGATGGACCTCTATTCCAACCCCTACGAGCATCCGCCACCACCACGACAAAAAGCATTACCACCACCAGGAGACGTGCATTTCAACGACCCCGCCATGCCAAACACGCCAAAAGACTAAAACCTTCAGCACCATTATGACTACTAGTAGAACTACTTTTATTACCATTATGACTACTATTATTACTACTGTGCCCCAAAACCTTCAGCCTCAAAGGTGCGCTGCGGCCTGCTTGGACGAATTGCTTCCACAGGAGACAAGGCAAACCCAACTTGGGCTTCTTCAGGGGCGCAATAGCAATAATAATAGACATGACAATAACAAAAAAAAACAACAATAATAATAGTCATGGGTCTAGGGTTTAGGGTCTAAGTCTAGCGATAATAGTATTAATACTAACAGTAATACTAATAGTAGTAATACTAGTAGTAATCTGGCACATGTGGAGGTGCAGGTGTTTTGGGATCCCTGACTTCAACCACCGCTGCATCGCCAAGGATCAGGCCTTTTCAAAACCCATCTGGTCGTTTCCCAAGGGGACCCCAATATAGACCCCAAAATAATATAGTCCTTATTATGGGGACCCCCAAAAGGGTACCCCTAATTTTGGGAAGCCCCCATCTAGCCTGGATTCTGCAAACAGAACTGCAAAGCCAAGAACCTGTGATCCAAACCACAGAACCCACCAAAGGTTGCCCCATTGCAACATTTGGGGAAACTACAGGGTCATTGGTGTCATTATGAGCTTCCATTCTTGGGAACCTTTTGGGGGTCTGAGCAGCCGCTTAAACATTGGACTTGAATGATACTGGAACAAGCCGATTGGGGCTTGCCCCTTGCTTACTAAAAGAGCTTGGAAGGATACGGTTAGTATCCTGTTAACCCCCTATGAATCCCTAGCTATGAGCTCTATATTAATCCCAATGATCGCCAGTGATGACCTACGTACTGAGCTAGAAACTTGACTGGTCCAACCAGAATGCAGCCGGGCAGCCGTCCAGCATCACGCCGAGTGGCCTGTCCGATTTCAAGCAGAACTACAGGGTTCAGGGTATAGGGTTTAGGGGCCCCTGAGAGGCAACGACCCCCCCCTCAACACCCATAACAATAAATATGCTCAATACACAAGAATGGGAATGCACGTTGTTACCCAGAGCCCCTGAAGGATCCAAAACGGAACCCCCGCAAAATCGTTCCATTACTAGATCGGGGAAACCATGGGATTATCGAGTGAAACCGATCTTTTGGATCTTTTAAGGTTCAACCCTAATGCCTAAGCCCTCAGTAGTGTAGTACTGTCCATTTCTTCTCCAGCCCTGTATATCCCCTGTTGAACCTTTTCAGGAAGGAGGGTCTAGGTAGCGGGCAGCAGGTTAAAGACGGAAACGCTTCAAGCCGACAGTTCCTGAACCCTCAACCCTAAACCTTAAATTGCGTTTTCGGAGCTGCAGGTCTAACACTGAAGCGCTTCAAATTCAGGCTGAAAACCTCCCACAACTAATGAAACCTCCCCCGTCAAGATGTTATGTGGGGATATACACAAGACCACATAGGGATATATAGAGAGTAAAGGCATATAGGAGCATGTGCCCTGTAGTGATGACAGTAATAACAACAACATTAAACCCTGCCTAATCTAGAACTATCATATATCCGGGGTATTCCGGGGTAATCATCATTGTTAGCGAGAAAGGGTAATTGTTAGTGAGAAGTGAATACATGGGGTAGATTCCTAGACAGACGCCCAGAGCATGAGTCCTTCAAAAAAACGGTTCTACTGGAATTCAGATTCTTATGTTCTATCTGAATACAAGTTCCTTGTTGAGATTTGGGCGCTGGGTTGATTTTGGAGTATGGGTGTTGCGCGTAGCAAGTAGTTACCTTCTTGGGGCTGAAGATACAAAAGATGCAAAGTATGGCATAACTCCGCCATTGCTTTCAAGTCGTAGTTATGCACATTTCTGCCGAACCCGGTGCACACGAAACATTATGTAAACACCTTGCTCAACCTCCGACCCCTAACCGAAACAAGTAAGGCACCCCCAACCTCCCGAGCTTAAACACTCCGCCCTACACCCAAACTTCAAGCTGAAACCCTGCATTTCCAGACCCTTGACGATGGCCTGGCAGCCCCTGTTTCATGAAGAGCCGCCCTTATCATTCTGAGCAAGCTTTTGCGGGCTGTTTTCTTGAAGTTTTTGTGATTGGATCCTGCTCGTTTTCTGGCCCTGGTGCCGTGCAACTTTTGCAGTTTGGGCCACGAAACTTTGCAATGGCTGGACATTGGGTTCGTAGACTGCCACAATTCATGTTTTTTGATAATGCTGGCACTTGTAATTTAGGTTCCATAGCCCTGACTAATCATGATTTGTTCTGTCCTATGATTTGGGCTGGGTTTGTGGAACTGCTTTGGAAAAACTAAACGGTCGGACACGTGCCTGGCTGTGCCGTTGACAAATTGGAGTGGTCCGATGTTATGACGATTTATGACGGCACAATTGCAAGATTGAGGATGGGGTTTCAGAGTTTGGGCGTGCAGCCAGCGCGGTCGTTTAAGTGATATAGCAAGTTGCGGCCCCACATCGAACACTGATTTCGACAAGCAAATAACGGCCAAACTGAAGGCATCTTTCTGCACTCAATAATTAACTGTATGCTATCATGTGTTCCCTGTGAAAAAAATTGCCTTTTGACGGACATGACCACTCTCCACAAACTCCAACAACAGGAATCTGGTGCAAGCAGGCTTCCAGGATGTCTGGTCGGCTCGGTAGAAAAGGTCGTAGAACAGGCCTCCAGCCAGATTGCATTTGACCATCCCCTGCTTCTCAACACGGGGCTGCTCTTGTGTACTGAACACTCAGAAGGTGCGGGCTTCGATTTCCACGGAATTCAACAGGACAACCGTTGCTGTTAGTCACAAACCAATGGGCTACCAAACTGACCGCAGTTGTTGAATCAAACGTGGTGGAACAACATTAAAAACCAAATGTGGGCACATTTGAAGCAATTTTGCATATTTCAAAGTTGGTATGATTCAGTTCACACCTTCAATGTTCCATTCATTAATTTATGGCATCAACGTCTTGGGGTAAGGCCCGGTGCGACTACCAACCAAATTTCACGCCATTGTTGGGAAGTAAATGCGAGAACAAAATGCGCAAGTTCCAATTACTCACTTTTTCACTGTCTTCAAAATTTGATCTCAACATCACAAAACGAATCCAAATCACAAAGCTGAATGAGAATTGCATGGATCCCTCCACAAACACGATCACCAGAATGAAAAGACTCAAGCCGGAGTGTGTGGGAGGGGAAGGCTGTTAGTTCAGGATTTAAAATTTAGGCCTTGGTGGTTTTGAGTGTCTGCGTCTGCTCATCAAGCAGCACACTGTTGGCACCTTATGTGCAGCCCAGCCCCATGACAGGAACAACAAGAGCCGGAGGGATACATGGGGGAACAACATCACGAACCGGTCATTGATCTCCCCACACCCTTCGCAAAGGACCTGCCCCAAAACAGGGAGCGAGCGGCTTACCTCACTGAGGTTTTTTCATTCAAATCGCCCGTAAGTTGTGTGAGATAATTCTGGAAAATGCCTACTACGAAAAGTAAACTTTGTGTCCGGAACCTGCATAATGCCATTGAACCCTGCCAAGCCTTGTCCACACTCGCCGCCAACATGGTAGGAACGGAAGCACCACCCGTCTGTACCTCTCGAAGTCTGCTGCTCGAGCTGCTTAAGGCTGAAGGCATGGATTTCAGGGCTTGGGGTTCTTTGAAAACTGAATGCGGAACAACACAAATCACCTGAGCACAATGATGCGTTAGGTCTCACAAATGAATCTGCAAGCACACGCACCATTTTTGATGTGATTTTAAAGCCTACGCCGAGACTCCACACCAGCGCAAACTGCCAAACCACACCGTGAGCCTCGCGGGCTGCCACACCATACCAGGTTTGAACAACGAAGGCACTCAACAAAAACCGTGCAAGCGACCAGCGTACACCATGCTCGGACAAAAAGCAAGCCGTGGGTGTGAGCCCGCAGCATCCGGTAGCCAGCTGTAGAGCTTGTGCTGCCAGCCCCCTCCGGACCTCCGGGCTAGTGCGGCTTGCCAACCTGCATCAAATCTGAGCCAATGCTGGCACCCCAAACTCACGCTTGAGCCAACGCTATCGGACTCCAAGCCCGAGCGACAGCTTTCGCGACACGTTGCAAACAACGTTGACACGCCAAGCCAACGCAACTGCCAACGCCCATCATGTTTCAGGCTATGCTGGCACTCCAAACTACTACTACAGCCCTTGTGGCACTATTTTTGGACCACACTTGCAGGGGTTGTACGCCCTTCATGAAGATCATTCATTGCCTTTCTCCGGCACGTGTGCTGGATGTCTCCTGAATGCATGGCTTGAACAAACGACGAGGTCACGGCCCCAACACGCTGTTCTGCGGGGAGGTGGCCTAGGGTAGTATAAGTTATCAAGTATAAGCACGGCGCAATGCTCAAGCCAGCACACGATCGATCACGCGTGGGCCCAAAGGGCCACGCATAACACGCACGTGCGCCACAAAGTATTTCCGCAAGGGAGCCGTGGCAGCGAGCCGAATTGTAGATGGCGTTCGAGCATTGAGCTGCAGAAACAAGCCAGCCTGCGCGCAAGCAAAAATGTTATCAGGGATATGTGGGCCCCCCACAAGAGCCACGCCACTGGAAACGAAAGACAGAGGCACCATGATCTTGACCTGCAAGCCTTGTCCGAAACTAAGCGAGGCCTGGCGAACGCATTGGCCAAACTTTGTGATCAATCCCTGAAAACCAGTCGTTGCCAGGCCCTGTAAGCGAGCCCAGCAAGACGTTGGACCTCACGTAGACTTTCTGGCTGCCTCTGCTGGCATGCGACCCAGCACCAGAGGCTATGCCCAGTGACCAAGGACTGCTCACAACAGCAACATCGTAGCCGCTGAACAACTTGCAACTACCAAGGCTGAACACTTAATTAATTGACCCCTCAAAACACCTTGGCTAAAGCAACCGAACCTTCAGATTCAGAAACCATCCTTGGCACATTGAGTGACGACTACAAAATTAAGTCACCCTTAAAACGCAGCAGATTGCTCACATGGCTGGCCGCACGGTTGCCGTGCTTTGGGTGGGCCTAGACTCAGAGTAGTGACATGGGCCACAACTCGGGATCCGTGCTCAGATTCTCAGCTGGCATTCCCTGCTTTCAGCCGCAAATGTGGGCTGAGCACAGAACCACGCCAACATGTCAGCCAGTGGGCTGGACGCCGGCACAGATCTAATCGGAGGAGCGCGGGCTCTACGAGGATTGTTCAGCGAAATGAGCCATGGGCCGATGGAACGGACCTCATGCGACCAACGCGAAACTTGCGCGCAGCTTGTAAGTCAAGCAGACAAGGCTGCCAGCATGTTGCACCTTCGAGCCAAAAGCCGCATCACGCAAGCAGGAACCCAGCTCGGCCATACTTGGACTTCTTACTGCAAAACCCGGCTGTTGCATCGAGTGGAACTACATCAGCGGGAACTTTGCTGATCAGATATCCCAGGATGAAGCTGAACGTGGAAGCGAGGGAGCGCTGCAAGCAAATGCTGCTGCGCAGGCATGGGGTGAACTTGTTGCAGAAATCAGCTCTTTTTGCGGCTGACTGCGCGGCAGCTCTGCGTCTGAAGTCTGAAGGGGCCCCTCACAGCAGCCTCGCAAAACGCGCTGAAGCAAGTAGGGCCGGACCACGCATTGTCGTCAGAACTTGAGCAAAAGTGCCTCGAAGAAATTGCCAGCACGCCTCCGAAACATGAACTGCACCACGCACGTCGCTACCCAAGCCATAAAGTTAGAATAAGAAGAAAAGGCGCCATTCACACCGTCTTGGTTGCGTGTGCACTACCACGTCAGCTATGGAGGTCACTCGCTAATCCTGCAAGGAATCTAGATGGCTCGTGAGGACGCGCCTGAGCCAGTTATCAATGAGGCATGACTGCGCAGCCCGGCCTGGAAGTTGCGGACCTGTGGATTCGCAGGAGGCCCGCGCGGCGTGGAACCAGCCCTGCAGCTAGCCCCAGTCAGGCTGGCACTCAAAATAAGCATGGCTCATCATGCGGACCCTTTCAGCGACAGAGCAAGATTGCTCCTCCGGCTGGCGGTTTCCCGCCGCTGACGCTGCCACTACGGGCATAGGCTGCGGCTCGTCCACGCTTAGCTTCCTCGACTCGTTTT
>CAJNIZ010045041.1:13381-30218 GCA_905231905.1 Symbiodinium pilosum
TACATGAACCAAGCTACACAGCGTGCATGACATGCAACTGGAAAATCAATTCAAACGCGTTGGGGATTTCAACATCAGAAACCATCCTTGGCACATTGAGTGACGACTACAAAATTAAGTCACCCTTAAAACGCAGCAGATTGCTCACATGGCTGGCCGCACGGTTGCCGTGCTTTGGGTGGGCCTAGACTTAGAGTAGTGACATGGGCCACAACTCGGGATCCTTGCTCAGATTCTCAGCTGGCATTCCCTGCTTTCAGCCGCAAATGTGGGCTGAGCACAGAACCACGCCAACATGTCAGCCAGTGGGCTGGATGCCGGCACAGATCTAATCGGAGGAGCGCGGGCTCTACGAGGATTGTTCAGCGAAATGAGCCATGGGCCGATGGAACGGACCTCATGCGACCAACGCGAAACTTGCGCGCAGCTTGTAAGTCAAGCAGACAAGGCTGCCAGCATGTTGCACCTTCGAGCCAAAAGCCGCATCACGCAAGCAGGAACCCAGCTCGGCCATACTTGGACTTCTTACTGCAAAACCCGGCTGTTGCATCGAGTGGAACTACATCAGCGGGAACTTTGCTGATCAGATATCCCAGGATGAAGCTGAACGTGGAAGCGAGGGAACGCTGCAAGCAAATGCTGCTGCGCAGGCATGGGGAGAACTTGTCGCAGAAGTCAGCTCTTTTTGCGGGTGACTGCGCGGCAGCTCTGCGTCTGAAGTCTGAGGGGCCCCTCACAGCAGCCTCGCAAAACGCGTTGAAGCAAGTAGGGCCGGACCACGCATTGTCGTCAGAACTTGAGCAAAGGTGCCTCGAAGAAACTGCCATTTTCGGTCTTACGCACACCTCCGAAACATGAACTGCACCACGCACGTCGCTACCCAAGCCATAAAGTTAGAACAAGAAGAAAAGGCGCCATTCACACCGTCTTGGTTGCATGAGCACTACCACGTCAGCTACGGAGGTCACTCGCTAATCCTGCAAGGAATCTAGATAGCTCGCGAGGACGCGCCTGAGCCAGTTATCAATGAGGCATGACTGCGCAGCCCGGCCTGGAAGTTGCGGACCTGTGGATTCGCAGGAGGCCCGCGCGGCGTGGAACCAGCCCTGCAGCTAGCCCCAGTCAGGCTGGCACTCAAAATAAGCATGGCTCATCACCCCTACCTTGATGTCGCTGCCCGGGATAACGTCTAGGTATGTGACACTGACGCCTTCATCGAGGCATGCCTGGCGAACACAATGAGCATTCGGACACCACGCAGAAACTGGCACGGAGCAATGGATGTTGCCTGTCGCAGTGACACCATCTCTTGGACCACACTTCCAGGAGTTGCCCGCCGGTCATGAAGATCATTGCCTTTCTCCGGGGCATGTGTTGGATGTATCCTGAAGTGAAGCGGGGGTTGCTGCCCGGCCCGGCCTGAACAGACGACAAGGACTCTGGCACCAACGCGCTGTTCTTCCGCCAAGCACTTCCACAGATGATCCGCAAATTTGCCGTCGCTGAACCCTTTGCCCCAGTCTGGGCGAACTGGAACTGGTAGCATTGATTCTGCCACACAGCCGCGAAAGTCGCGCCAAGGACCCGAGCGCCACTTGACCTTCACTGCGAGGCGGCTTGCGAATAAACGGTATTAACTGTACGCTTGCCTGGTCGACGGCACACAGGCAAGAATCGCCAATGATCAAGTCAGCGTCCTGGCATTAGGGTGAAAACAAGCACTGACATCACAATGAACAGCAGGCGACAACTAAAGGCAGACCTCTGCCAGACCACGCAGGTGGTTGCAGAGCAGCGTCATACCCTCAGAGTTGATGTGGACGCCGTCAGCATACCACGGGCAACCTAACGCCATGAAGTCGCGCACATGCCCTTCTGATTGCATCCTACCGGCCTGGATCCTTGGCTGCTTCAAAAATTTCCGCAGCAAGTTCCAAGCGGGCATCGAACTCAGTCTGCATGGCCTGCAGGACGCATAGCACGGAACGCAGTCTGTCACAAACTTGTTCTCAAAACTGTGGCAGCGACCATGTATACAGATGACATTGCAGCCTAACGGCAAAGGCTGTATAAGCACGACGCAATGCACAACACGGCACACGCTGATCATGAACTGGTCATTTGGGACCACAAATAGCCTGCAAGCGCACCATGAAATGTTTCTGAGGCTGGAGCGGAACGCAAGGGAGGTAATAGCAATCCGCAGGATTGATGAAATTTGAGCAACTGCAGTGCTGCGGAAGCAAATCATCCTGCGTGTGACAAACGACACCAAGGATGGAGGCAGACAAGCGACACTGCTGATTCAAGTATTCGGTTCACCCAGAAATTCCTCCCTGACATCAATCACTGAAGACAAATTACAATTGCGCTGTGAGTTGGCCTTGCAAGCCCCTGGCCTGAATCTGGGCGACGCTTGTCCAGAAAGCTGACAAGCGCGCGAAAGCGCTGACTCAACAATATGACCCAGCCTAGAGGAGCCCTGCACTATCAGGAAAAACTTGAAGACTTGCTGCCCCCCAAACCCAAACAAGCTATCTGCCCCGACATGCGCCTACTGACTGAGGCTTGTTGTAAAATTTCGCTCACATTGTTGTTACACCACCCAGCACCAGAAGCCGCACCCATATACCAAGGACTGCTCACAACAACCACTTCACAGCCTTGAAGACGCCGCGCTTGCAATAGCTCAAGAATTCACTCCTCAAGAAACCTGGGCTGAGGAATCGAACCTTCAGAGGCCAACTGCTGCGTACAGTCTACAACTTCACTTGCGCAAACGCAGCAAGTTGGTCTTTTCAACGCAGCAGGGCCGGTCATAGCCGCGAGCCTAATACCACTAGCAAATGCGTTGCACTTTCCCAGCTGCATAAGGAAAAATGCATCGCTGGAAGCCTCATATTGTTGACCGCAGCGGCGGCGGGCCTTGTGCCCGATAGCATCACATGCCAAACGCTGGCACGGGGCCACCCACACCCTTTACCAACACAGGCAATGTCTTGGCTTCGCAGCAGTGAGCTCGAGAACAGCGCTGATGCGGCGAAGTAGCTAAAAGGCAGGAGTAAGAATCTGCCAGGTAGCGCCAAAGCCACTTTGGGCGCTCACTGTCATGTCTGTGACCAGAGGCGCGCAACCGATTGACTTCCAGCGCCCAGCTGGAGCTTTGGGGTACCTAAAAGCGCTGGCTTGTGACGAACCCCGCTGCGCTGGGCTTGGCAAACCTTCTCTGCCGTACGTGTAGATGGTACAAGAGCCAAATCACACGTAAGTGTAAGAGAAACCCCGACATGTTCCGTTTTCCACCTCGTTCTCCTTTTTCGTGATCTTCTTCGCTTGCGAAACCAGGCACACCAGTCTTTTCGAAGCATTCCTCTTCTTCACGGATTTGTGTTGCTCGCACAGCTTCTGGCAAGTCAACTTCATGTTTGGCGCGCTTGGCATCCTTCTCGCCGGCCTGAAAGCAGCAAGCGACGGGAAGACTGACATGAGCTGGGATTTAATTTAGGAAAATGCGCTATGTAGACGCACCAGGCTAGGAGCTGCAGACTTTACAGGGTGAGCCCATGTTTGGGCTTTCAGGAGCATGACTCGCGAGTTTCAAATACACCAATTCAATTCTTGCCTGCAATCACTCTTTCTCCTGTCCTTTTCCAGGAGGTGGACAAGCATCACGTTAGCGTGCTCCGAGTACTATTAGCGCTACTTCATTTCTTTAAAACCTAGACCAAGCAGCGCACATGGAATCTACAGCATGCGCCTTTGTTTCTCGTTGGAAAATCCCCTGCGAACCTTCGAGAAGCGCTGGGGAATCCGCTCCGGAACCCGTTCTTCTTCAACTTCGCCCGAACACTTCTGGAATCCAGAGCCTGCTCCGGAACCCGTTCCGGAATCAGCGCCGGAATCCCGGTTCCAGAACCTGCTAACATGTCCCGATACAAAATAAGCTTTGGGTCAAGTTGGTAAGGCGCAAGGCATAAAACCTCAGTTGAAGGCAGAAGGTGGAATATGTGGGAAATATGACGCGTTGCCTCTATGTGTATACATAGGCTGAAAGGAGGAAAAACGTATTCACTCCACGTCAGGAAAGAAGGTGACGCCTCAGTGCCGAAACGGCGCACACGCAAATCAAATTTGTTGAGTTTGTAAGTCTTCTAGCCTGCTAACCCTCGTAGGTCTTGTTGAAGATGCTTCTAACGCTGGCTTGTATCCAGGGAGCTTCTGACCAGGCCCTAGCAGATTAGGTGATGGTTGGAAAAGACTCAAACGAACGCAACTTTGAACGGGCCCTCCAAAAGGAACTGAGATGTTCCACACATTTGCTACGTCCCAGGAACTACTGCTGCGTAGGGATGTTGAGCAGCGTTTACAACCCAGACCCCAGACCCCAAGTTTCGGCGTGGGCCGAGCTCTGGATCGACCAAAGTCTCGACCAAGACTAACACCAGAGCTCATCAAATTCCCATAATCCCAAGCCAAAATTCCAGGACTCCAGTGTGTTACATGTATCAGGTTGCGCATACAATAAATGAACTCCATACCAGGGAAATTGGAATCATGTACATGGCACAGCCTGATGGAATAGGCCCTCGTATTTTGCCGGCAACACAGCTACCTGGTCCAACCAAGGCCAAAGGAAGTTGCGTGGTAGTCACGCCGCCACCTTCCACAGAAGCCCATCGCAAGACTTCATCGCCGTCTCCGGCCAAAATCAGCTCGCCGGCCGCTGCGCGGGAGATTTTATCTTCAAGAATCATGAAATAGTCAAGTCCCCCCTGTGGCGAACTGTCAGTGGAGAGTGTCACAAAAAAAACTGGCCTCAGAGGTCGTGACTTGGAAGCTATCCCGCCTCGTCATCATGGAGAGACCGTCACGTCTCAGGCGAGCCCTGCTGAGAGTTGACTCTGACGGTACACGTATATTCGTGTCCACCAGCTGCTTCTGCAGATGCTGCGCTATATCGGATCCAAAAACGTACTGCACCGATCGAACAAAAATCTTAGGCAGGTCTTTCGCGTTCTTCACCAAACGAGAAGCTAGCAAAGCTTCAATCAGCTTCAATCAGACAGCTGAGCCGAGCCTGTACTGCTGCCCTGTCTTCTGTGCTCGATTCTTCGGACGAGCAGCCCCATCCAGACAGCCTGCAACTTGGCGCAAAAAACCCAGGACAGCGTTCCTGGTCTCCTCATCAGGGCACATCTTAAAGGCAGCCTGGTGCAGTGTCTCAAATGAATTGCAGGCGTCGTCAGCTGCAACATTTGCAGGCCCAACGCCTCCTCCCAGTTGCAACATGATGGACGCTTACAGTAGCCACAGTCGCACAGGTGGAACCATGGCACGATAATGTAGTATAGTAACTCACGAAACAGTCAAACAGTCACTGGACTTGAACTTAGATCCACAAGGTGAATACAAAATATTACATTCAATGACGAGTTTCAAGGTCGTCCAAAGCTTTGGTCTCCAGACTGCGGCTGAGCAGCTGGGTGCATGGCTTGGTTGAGTCAAAGGAGTCATGGGCCACTGTCCGATCACTATCCCCGGGTACTACCCCTACGTCAATGAAAACCAAATTTTGATGCCTTTTTCACCCAAGCCTTCCCGCAACACTTCCTGACAAGCGGCCACCCTTCGCAACACGTGTCATGTCCTTATTTGCGTCTACGCACGAAAACCGTCAGGTCACGAAAGTTAACACCGGGCACAGCAACACAATCCTGCCTGCCACACCAGATTTTCGGCAAACAACCCTGTCACACCTGGCGTCGCCCGAAACAGTCACCCTACCCCGTAACACCATCACACAGGGCGTCGCGAAACCATATTACTGCCTAGTCACACAAGGCACCGCGAAACAGTCACACCGGGTGTCACCAAACAGTCATCCTGCCCTGTCACACCTGGGGTCACCTGAAACATTCACCCTGCCCGGTAACAGTGGGCATCGCGAAACCATGACCAAAACCATTCCGCTGCTTTGTAACACCGGGCACCGCAAAACAGTCACCCTGCCATATCATGCCGGGTATCATCAAATCATCCTGCCCTGTCATACAAGGCGTGGCCCGAAACACTCACGCTGCCCCGTAGCACCGGGCGTCGCGAAACCTTGCCCCAAACTGGGCACCCTGAAGCTCTACAGCACACATGCCCTGTCACACGGGGAGCCGGAAAACAATCATCCTGCCCTGTCATACCGGGCGCCGCGAAAAAATCACCCTGCCCTGTCGCACCAAGCGTCGCCCGAAACATTCACTCCGCCCCATAACACCGTCACACAGGGTGTCGCGAAACCATACCACATCCGAGGGCAAGTGGTAGCCACGGGACGAAAGCTTGCAACGTAACCACAAGACATGTTTTCGTTACCACGACATGGCACCGACATATTCGTATGAAAGCAATACTTTTTTGTTTTTTGTGCTGGACCCATGCTTCTCGACTGAATGATTCTGCTCTTGGAAAACCCTTGGATTCCTGGATTCCTGGGTTTCTGTACAGATCCTTTTTTCGATGTAATCATAAGCACTCCCGAAATGTCGGAACAAAGGTGGTAAAATGACTACTCGCCTGACTGAAAATCTATTCTGTTTACACTGACGATGTCTGGCATTTCCAACAAAAAACACCCGAACCCATCATCCAGAACTGAATATAATGAAGCCTAAACCCTAAATGCAACCCCAAACCACCGAGGGCACTGTCAAGGCATCCCCATGGCCCGAAGCCGACCCAATTCCAGGCGCCGTCGTCATCGAAGGTCGAGTTCTGGCAGGCTTTGGGGGGATTTGGGATTCAGGGGTGAGGGTTTCCGTGAGCAATGGAGTTTGGAGTTTGGATCCTTGGGGTTCAAGATTGACAGTTTGGGGCCTGGGGGCTCAGGGCCTAGGATTTTAAAGATTGGCATAGAGGGGTTGGGGGCTCAGGGTGGTTTCAGGTTCACCGTTAAAGGAATGGAGGATGCGCATCATGGGTCTCCAGGTGTTCGAGCGCAGGCTTTCAAGTTCAGCCATTCCATAAACCACATAGTCTAAACTTGCTCCTATTGGCCTTCCTACATAAACCATACCTGATACCTTTTACCTTAGGACCAACTATGTGGGGTTCTTGTGATAGACTCCCATATGTGGGCCTTCAACCCTCCACTTGGAGCCGCAAATATCTCCATGGACTCATGGGAAGCGTCTTGGATGAAACGCACTTACAAAGATGCAGATCATAACTTTCAGGGGTCTCTTATTTCCTTTACGTATCCGGTCTTACCATCTGAAGCCCAGCAAAGGCCGGAAAACAAGGCAAAGCCGCTCAGACTTTGAGCATTGGCTTCTCGTGAGAACAACGGGCCCAGTGGGCGTAACGCCATACACCAGTATTCTACACCGGTATGGTCAGGGGCGGCCGAATGCTACTATGATAGCTCAGCCAGCTGTTGCAGGCAGGTATAACATCCCACCTTAACTATAGTTGCACAAAAACGTATGGTTGATGTTGCTGAAACCTTCCGAAAAAATGTAAACGTAGCGTCCTAACCGATTGCCTCCCCTGACAGCCTCTCGAAACCTGTTGGATAGTGCAATTTGGATAAGTGCTGATTGCTGTTCGCATGCTCCCCCACCAAACCGCTCGTGCCCTTCCCCAAGCAAGGCGAATGTCATGAATGCAGACTGCTAGGGACTGTTGGGTTCTACATTTGTTGGTAATCCATTGCGGGACGGAAGAACCATCATTGTAACTACCGCTACCGTTGCGATTGTGCCCTATGCCCCGATCTCCAACCTCTGGACCTCCTATGCCGCTCGACCCTAAGACTGAACTGTAGGCCCTTAGTGAGAGTTGGGGTTTGGGGCATGCGGTTTGTGAGGGAATATTCTGGGTTACCAATTGGGCTTTCGCGGTAAGCCTGAACCACTTTAAAGCCTAACGCTCGGCTGGCCAGCAGGAAGCGCCGCACCGCGCTGAGCAGCGCCGGAGATGGTCGTAGGGCGAAGAATGCCACAGTCAGCGGCCTCGGACAGAATGTGTTGAAAAATTGTGGTTTGGAGTATGGACCCGTAGATTTTGGTTTTTGGGTTTAGATTTAGGGGAATCGACTCGCGAACTTCTGATTGTTCATGCACAGATGCGGCCACCCCACTTTCAGGGCCCTGTGGGTGGCAGCATATCCTGCGCCCGCATGACTGTGTTAAGGAAACTGGCCATTCTCAACACACCCAACCGTGCTAAAAAGTCGCAGGCTACCACCCAAGCCATGGCCTGCTAGGGTTGAGGGCTGGCACACTCCAATCCCACCTGAGCGCCACCTTGAGCGCATGGCACTTGACCCTTTAGAAATGACGTCAAGGATCCAAACTCTCAAGCAAGCTTGCACAGTCTAGAGTTTGGGGGTCTTGGGTTGCAAGCCCAGACGCATGAACAAAAACTAGCAAAACGGATAATCTTAACAGATCTTAGGGTCCAAAGTAGGTATCATTCAAATCCTTAACCCTAGATCCTTCAAAGGACCTCTCCGCTGTCCCTTTCTAATCATTTGCAAGGATCCCTCTATGGGCCTAAGCTGCTTCCTAATAGCTAGAGGACATTCGATACAATTTAGGGTCTCAGTACGTTACAAGATGTACTCCTCTACAGGGCGCAATACTTTTCCTCGTTTCCTGCCAGCCCCAGCTCGATGGTATGCACCAGAAAATTTGGGAGCTCGACGTAGGAATCCTGAATCCTTAAACCCTAAACCCTAAACCCAACTAATCCTGAACCACCAGCAACTTAATCCACCCTAAAACCTGAAACCTCAGACCCATGACACAAAAGCCCTGAATCCTAGGACGTTTTCTTTTTGAGGGAGGGTAGCGGACACCTTGAACCCTGGAACCCTTAGAAGTGAGGCCTGAATCCTGAATCATAGTAAGCCCTAGACATGAAAAAGCTCAACCAGAATCCCCAAAACCCTAATGCATGCACCCTAATCCCTAAACCCTAAGCCCCCAAGCCCAAATCCTTAGCCCTACACATCCCTATGGCCCTCTCAGAGGTATCTTAGAGTCTTTTCAAGCAGGCGAATCATCTGATCTGGCGGCTCGAATCCGCCGTGCAGCGCCGAAGCCAAGAAGTAGCCCTCCGGTGATCCACGAGATTTCAGGGTTTGAGACTTAGGGTTTAGAGTTTAGGGATGAGGGATTAAAGTTTCAGGATTTGCGCTTAGGGTTAGGGATTAACAGTCAAGGCATAGGTTGTAGGGTTAAGCGGTTACTGTCTTCTGGTGTGCAGCTTGCGGCTTGGGACTTCTCAACGTGAAGAAGCTGAATTCGTGAACCTCTCTAAACCTGAAACCAAAAACCGCAAAAAAATGTGGCCTCAGGCCGCGCGGCTGTGGGTTCCGGACTTTGCTTTGTTGGAAAAGAGGTGCATGGGTGCTTAATGGAGTTATGAGTAGGACCAGAACGGTTACCGGATATCGCTCAAATTAAACAAGTTTATAAGACATATAGCCCCACGTATCATCACCCATGCACGTCCCAGTAGCTAGGCCGATCATGTGTCATTACAATGGGAGTTACACGTGTCATAAGTTGGTCTGAATTTAAGCAATCACCGTTCTTATCCTACTCATAACTCCAGTAAACAGCCACTCACCTCGCACGTATATGGCCCATGATTAGTGGCTAGGCTGGGAAATCTGGGGCTTGGGAGTTGCTTAGGGGCTGAGCTTTGGGTGAGGGGTGGTTCTGTTCACCAACCTTCAACAACCCCACCAAAGGAGGACCCAATCTTGAAAAAAAAATGACTAACCTCTGAACTCTTCAAGCTTAACATTTTCTGACAGAACCTAGCAATTGTTTTGTTGCATAAATTTAGGACCTGCGTGGGTTCTAATGCTTTCAAACCTCTTTTCAGAAGCATAGCTTCGAAAGCCTTGCAAAACGCTTCAGAGGATTGGCCCCCCGTCTATGCCCGGAGCTTTTAGAATTAGAAGTTGGCGTTCCAGGCAAACACTGTTTGGGACTTCATTGCCTGTGCTGTGGACGCTGATGAAATGAACGCTGTAAATGAAACAACCTCCGTCGCAAAATTCAAACTAGGATCTGCACCAAACATGAAAAAAAAAACTAACCTACAAAACCCACCACCACACCACGCAGCAGAAGGGCCCTAAGCATCAAAGCAAGCCCTCAGCTGCCAATCCTTGGATACTGCACCCACCCAATAATAATCATATAGAAGATCTGGGTAGTTGTCAAAATTATGGTCCCTTTTTGGGTACCCTAAATATTAGGGGCCGTATTATAATCGGGACCCAAAAAGGGACCATAATTTTGACAACCACCCATCTGGTTTATGAATAAGATGTCACTACACTTTCCGTATCTCGGGCACTGTTACAACGTGAGGGCGTTGCCCAAGCTAAATTCCCTGCAGCGTCTGGCCTGGTAGGCGCAGTTGAACACCTTTGCTCGCAATCAGATGGACCCTGGGGATACAGATTATAAAGCATGTCTAGAGAGCCTGCTGCGTTATGTCGGGAGGTGGACAAAATATGGCCCGTTTTTGGAGTACCCTACGTTCGGGGTTGTTTTGTTGAGACCCTAGCTCTCGTATACATGGGTAAACACATCTATAAGTTTAAGCCACCACATACAGAAGCAAGATCTGCGAGCTTTTTGCTACCAGTAGGGGCTTATACGAAGGCATATACGTGGGGTTCAGGGTTCAGGGATACAGTGCTACCCCAACGTCGGAGAAAAAGTGGAAAACAATATGCAAAATAAAATGGAGACTGGGATGACATAGGTTGCAGGTTAGGGGCTAGGTAGGTGTGTTGCGAAACACTCGTGCTATCGATAGCGGCGATTGTCGGCGACTATGACTATGGAATATTATACAAATGGATAACTACATCATTTGAGGTCTGCTTGGGATACCTGGTACCTTTTACCAGACTAATACAAGGAATCTAGGAAGACAATATTGGCACATGTAAGCTTCTGTATTAGCCTGGTTCATTGCTGTGGCAGATGAACCAGCTTCCTCATGATGGAAACCCTGACCTGGAGAAAATTGTGCAGCACTTGTCAAAAATGCTCTAACTCCGTAGGTCCTGAGGCATGACTATAGGAGATTGTGCAAGGTTTCCGTGCTCCAAAGCCTAAACCCTAAACTCTAACCGCGTGCATCTCTTTCATCAAGAGCTACGGGTCAGAGTCCCTAGAAATGCCCCGCGAAAGTCATGAGAGCACAATGCGGAGCCCCGAAAAACAGAAAAAAAAAAAAAAAAACCTTGCACAAATGAGCTATAGTCTAAACTCCTATTGTCCCCTTAATAACCCCTATAGTAGTCACTTTAAGGAGTTTTTGCATTATGCTTCAAGTAGGCTACTTTGGCTCAGGCTGCTGTAAAGACTCTGCTCTCCCATCCTTTAGAGGCCTCAGGGTCAGGGGACCTTTCGGAGGCAGCTCTTTATGCAAATTACTTAGCCACGCAGTAGAAATCATGAATCCTGGATCCTCTAAGATTCCTTTGAAGACGCGAGGAACCCCCAAGCAATGCCTCTAAACTAACTTTTGACCCTTGTGCAAATGCCATTAATACTCATTACATCATGCATGACCCCTGGCCACAGCGCATGACCACCCTACACTCGAAGCAAATGATTTCCTAATTCAAAGCAATGAGATCGGTGACGAGAAATGACTACCCAAAAAACACGTCGCGGCCAAGAAACAGCCTCCAGGTGCGAAAAATCTGGAGGGTTTACAAACCTCGACAACTAGGCGCTTGGAATTCTAGGTTGGAAGTTCGAGGTGGATTTTTCGTAAAGAGCTCCATCGCACCATTCCCATGCATCGCAGCAAGCCACTACCATACCCAAAGATCTCACAGGATTTCCTGCAGCACTGATCGAACCATGGACTCCCAAGTTGAGGCCAAAGTTTCTGGGCCAGCTTTCATGACCAAGAGACTGATGAGCCACAACAAGCCATCAACTATGGCGGATCTAGTTCTTATGATGCCGCAAAGGCACACGTCCGTGTCATAGAAGATGATGGCATCGTACTCGAGCCCCAGAGCATGCAGTTTGAAGAAATCACGATTTACACCTGGGGCTTCTGCAGAACATGTATACACAAGAATGCTCATTCCCATGATTGTGGTAGTTTTTTCAAGGTCCGCTCTGAAGTTTATTGCAATGCACACCTCATGAGCTTGGGGCACACGCGCAGAATCAATGTGAAAATTCAGCTGTACATCACAGAAGCCGCAATATCCTCATCAACGTGGCACACAACGCCATGTTGGCCTTTGATGGATAGAGCGAAGTCTTTATAGCATCCCTGTTCAAGCTCCACAGCTTAGTTTGGTGGAGGGTAGCTCTCGTCCTTCCAAGAGCCAGCCCGCCTCCCGTCTGGAAACTTCTTACAATTACTACTCATTCAGGCTTGGTGTTGGGGGTCCCATTTGGGATAAGTCCGATAAATCCTATTACTTAGGATGAATTTGGGAGGAGGCTAACTCTGAAGTTGCTCAACAATCTTATCCTCTTGTTCTTTTTGTATGCTTGCATTGATCCCCAGACCCCTGGCATTGAGGCCCAAGCACCACACGATTTGTGCCCAGTGGGGGATGCCTAGGATGCCAAAGGTTTGAAGTTGAGGGGTTTAAGGTATAGGGTTTAGGGTTTGGGGGTGCGATCTTAGCCAACACGCTCGCAATGGCAATTTGCTTAAGCCCGTCCTTAAGGCCATGCCATACGGACAACCCCAACGATGAAGGTGAAAAGCTGAACTTCATTGGCAGTCGCAAGTAGCATGCCACCTAGTATACGACTGTATACTCTGTTGCGCTAGACTGCAAATTTGTATTCTCTACCGAATATTGTAATATTATCTGCATATTATGCAGTATACTATAGTTGATTGACTTATAAGAAAACTTAGTGCCTAGAGTTCCAGGTTGTGGGCTTTGCGTTGAGGACCCTAGAGGCCTGACACTAAAGGATGCTGGCAAAAGTGGGCAAACGGTTTGTGGTTTAGAGGGTTTAGGGTTCAGGGTTACGGGTTGAGGGTTTAGGATTTGCGGTTTAGGGTTTAGGCTTCGGCTTTGCAGTTTAGAGCCTTGGTGTTGTGACAGCACAGCCTCTTAGTACATGCCCTCCTGGATTGAAAACACTTTCTATTTCCCTCCTTACTGAAAATCCATGACCATTTGCCAATTCCACAGCATACATACTGGTACTTGGCAATGCTTGTGGAGCCTGACTGGTCCGTCCCTTGTGGGGCAACCGAATAGTTTCGACAGCCCATTTCTCCTGTAAAGTCTTCATTCTTCCGCGCAACACCCTTGCTGCACATTTGTCACAACTATAGCTTGTATGTGAACTGATGCCGCGCGTGCACTTCCTAGCTACTCAAATCCTACACCCCTAAACAGCCTCAACAAATGAGCCGCCGCGCATGGAGTCTTTGCTGCTGCTTTCCAGGCTCTAATGTCTGCAGCTGCCTATGCACTGGTGAGCTTCCAAAAGCTTCCTCTTCTTGGTCATCATGATGGAACCCACAAGAGCTCAGAGAGCTCAATAGTTCACACTTGAGGTATACTCAAAGCCTGGCCTTGGTCCTAAGCCCCACATCCTCTAAACCCATTGTGGGCCCCCAGCTTCTGGAAACTCCACCGGTCTGACTGGTGCCCAAAGGGGGCGGGAGGGAGTGGATATGGATAACGTTTGGAAAGTGCAAAGGGCTTAGGGTTAGGGGTTTAGGGTTTAAGCGTTTAAGGTTTAAGACGGTTGTAAGTTACCAGGATCCACTTCCCCACTTCCTCGTCAGAAAATGATGATCCCACAGCCCTGACTCAGGGCTCAGGAAGCCATTTTTGCCGGCCGCCATCTGCATGGGGACCTGCATGGTAACAGAGGCCAAATATGACGACTCCCACTGTCACACAGCAATCAGCGCTTGAGGACACTCCGTAGTGCTTGCGATCTTGCTGACGGTCCTTCTACAGTATTGCAGAGATTATTGCAAGCATCCCAAAAACCAACTCCCAACCGGCACCATCTGCGCAAGACTTCAAAATTCTGGAGGAAACCTGCAGCGGATCGTATAGCTCGGCTAGACTTCATACAAGATATCCATGAAACTCATAGAAGGATGAGAACTTTACAAAAGCCACGAAAAAGCTGTCGAATCCTACTACTCGTCCGAGTTTTTAAAACCCTTCTTGCGGTTGCCCTTTGAGAGGTACATTGGCACAGTGGCAATTGCTGGGGGGCTTCATCTCCCCGGATCTCGATAGGGAAGAGAAGCAAAGGCTTTGGGCATCATTGGAAGCAAAATACGGACAAGTACCTGGGTTGTCCCCTAAAACCTTTTGAAAAATATTAGTATATAGGGTCCCTTATTAAAGCCATTAGGGAAAATATTAAATATCCCAGGGGCCTACCCAGGTACAGGATCCATGCCCTCACTCCTCACCAGGCACCAGGTCGTAATGCTACCAACGCCTGGAACAGTTGAGCTCCCCAAGCCGTCCATCCCAAAAGGCCCTTTCTTCCTCACCTCCGATGAACCATGTTTACTCACAAGAAGCTGTTGAACGAACACCCCACGGATATCTGCAATATATGGAACTTGAATTTAAAGGACAACGACACGGACAAATGAGCGGCTTTGCTAATGGTGACAGTGCTATTCAATTCAAGCATGCTTACTACAAAGCAACCTGATGACACCTGCATGCTGTCCTTCACTCAACCATGCTAGAATCCAAGTTCCTGTTAATCACTCCCATCGTGCCAAAAACTTTCGGCCTCAACGCCCTGCGGTAGCCGTTGCTGCCAGCGCAAGGGCATCACGCAAGCACTGGCGCACCTGAACAATTAGCAACATGAACATTCTCCTGGGGCTTTTGGCTTTGGTCGACCGGGTACAGTAGAGCTTAGGGTAGAGCAGGCCGGGGCTGCAGTATTGTTGCTTTTGAACGGCCATTCCACATAAAGTTTAGGGACGGCTTCTGGCGCTTCTGACAGATACACTACCGAAATTAGCATGGAACCTGGAATCGGGCACAATTAAGGATACTGCCCTTTTAGAAGAGCCCTGGTCAGGTTCCACAACAGTCGTTCGGGCAGGGTACTTTTAACTTGGCGTGATCCTATTCTGTGAAGACCAAAAGGATCACTTTCGCATACCGACATCGCTGTTGATCATAATCTATTCATCATGCCTGGAAGACTTCACCAAACTTTTCCCCTCTGGACCCTGGGTAAACCCATAAATCCCTAGCCACAAAAGGGAGACCACCAAACACGGTAACCCCCAAAGCCCTCAACCTTCATCGTTACTTTGGAAATTGCGGACCTGCTCGTCCGCCTCAGCATTGCATGTGGTCAAGGGCAGGCTGCGCTGCGGCAGCAACAGCCTCACAAGGTCCAGGGGTTGGAGGGATTGAGGGGTTGGGGATTAAGGTTAAGGGGCTCAGGGCTTAAGGGCTCGAGTTCTATGGCCTAGGGATTAGGAGAGGCTTGGCAACCGGAGCCCTATGGATAAACACCATTTCATCATGTTATGTAATTCTAGAAACAAGCGATGGAACATTCTGCCCTGCCGTCCTGTAGGGCAATGACATTTCCAAAGGCAGTCCGTATGCTTGAGAAGCCCCATGCGATCGAACGAGGATAGAAAACAAACCAAACTACAACCTAAACCCCTAACCCTACACCCTGCAACCTAAAAAGCCTGAAATCATCTGCAATCCAAAATCCTAAACCCTTTGTACCTGCATGCCCTTTTTGAACTCCATATCCCTGTGTACCCCTCGATACCCCAACGAACCTCTGCATGAGCCATGTCTTTTATTTTGGGCTTCCCAAACTGGACCGCACATGGATGCACTCACCAATAGTCCTCAGGAAGTTTTATACTCTCCAAAAGCATTATAAAACCCCTACCTCATGTACCCTTATCCCTAAAAACCACCGTAATATCCCTGTTCCATTCATTGTTTTGCCATTTGATTCTCCATTGTTGGCAGCCCAAACCCTAAACCCCATACACCCCCATGTACCCTGATATGAGCCACAGTCTAAACTCCTAGTATCCCCATTAATAATCCCAAAAGTTGTCCACAAAATAGCGCCCTTCAAGGAGTTTGGACTATAGCTCATATGCCTCCAGAGTTCCTAAACCCTGAACCCTAAACCCTACACCCCCAACCCCAAACCCTACACCCCACATATCCCCATGTACAAATATCCCCAAGCACCCCCATCTATCCCTTCCAGCAACCTCAGCTGCAGCCAGCCCACGCCAGCCTGGAGGCTGAGGCTTCGAAAGAGCTCCTCCAAGGGACCCGACGAGGGATTTAGACCCCAAAGGGCCCAATACCCTTCCATTAAGGAATATACCTTAGATAATACGAGGAGCTTTAATAGGATTTATAGTGTATTCCTTGATTAAGGGGTATTGGGCTCGCTCGGACTAGGGTTTGGGATTTAGGGCTAGGGACTTAAGGTTTACGGCTTAGGGTTGACAGGCTTTAGTGTGTAGGTCTCATGGTTGATAGGGTTCAAGGTGCAGAGGCTTGCTGGCTTGGCGTTGTGTGTCCAGGGCTTAAATCTCCAAAAACCCTCTTGCAAGATTCCCCGAGGTGGTCACAATCAACCTAGGATTTCAAGTGGCAAACTTGTTTCTCCCTCTGGAGCCAAAATCACACGCTGGATGGGCATCAAGTGCGTAACGCTTGGCCCCAATGGTTGGCACTGAAAATTTTGCAGGGGCCATAAACCCAAAGGATGTGATGTCCCTTTCGCCACGCACCCTAAATCCTGAACCCTAAACCCTGGGCCCC
>CAJNIZ010045041.1:30895-46779 GCA_905231905.1 Symbiodinium pilosum
GTTTAGGGTTAAGGGTTAAGGGCTCTGCCTCCAAGGTCTGGAAATTAGTGAAGCAGTCTGGGCATAAGCCTTTTTGATTCCCATAAAAATGACTTCTGAGCATATTTGCTGACCATTTGCCTTATTCCCACGCCTAAAACCTAAAGCCTAAAGCATCCCAAAACATCCCAAGCCCTCAACCCTAAACCCCTTCTGCCTCAAAAGTCAAAGTCAAGGCCAGGGTCGGCATGTTCTCGTTCACCCATCGCCTTACTTGTTGGTAGGGATCGAAGGAGTGGAGGAAAAAATGGAAACTACTATGTTCTTGAACATTACATAGGGGCTACTGTGGGGATCCTTTCCCCAATAACTACTTCCTATACGAATTACCCTCGTTTATCCTAGTTTCAATGTTATTTTCCTTTTGAGTTGAAACCTTATTCTTGATAAAACATAATAGTTCCAATTTCTTTAAGCATTGGTAAGGCTTGTACACAATTGCCATATCATTAGAGCTTACAACTTATTGCCATCTTATTGAGGCTTATAGAGGCCTTCAACCCTCAAGCCTAGACCCTAAACCNNTCCAGGGTTTAGGGCTTGGGGTTCAATAAAAGATTTGCTTCCTTTTTTCCATTTCCCTATCTATCTATGTGTATATATATATATATGTCTATGTATATCCCTATCTATATAACCCTAGTGTTCATCTCATACGCTGATTTTGCATTAGAGTCCTCCAGGGATAGGGCGCATTTGTAGACCACACTCTCGGAATCGTCCAAGAGCTTGATGACGTGGCCCTGGGCCCTCAAGCGCTGTTGGTACTGGCCATCGTTGGGGGTGTTGAAGATTGCGAAGGAATGGATGTGCACTGGCTGCGCAAGGGTAACCTCCAGAAACATATTCTGAGCATGGAGGGTGTGGTTGGTCAGATCTCCCCTGTTACCGTCGATCACACATTCTGCAGGGCCCCATGGCGTGTCCGTTCGATGATCTGCAGATTGCCTTGCCGAGCCGCCCATCGTCTTCAGAGCATAGTTCTTCCCATCCACACCGATGAGCTCAACCTGAAGGAGGTGGATTGCTCTGCCAGCATTATGCTGCTCAACCCGGAGCTTCCTCACCCTCCCCCAACTGTGGGTCGGGGATACTTTGCGCTGTGGGATGTCGTCCTCGCAGCCCACTTCACGGCCTTCCAGACTCAGACCTGTGCGCTGAATCACAAGGTCAAACAAGGGGCTATCTGGAAGGCGCAAAGCTTCTTCGGCATGGGCGATCGGGGAATACGAGGAGAGGAGTGGCGTTTGCCACAGGATCTCCAGGCCCCGGCGAAGCAGCCGGCACAAAGCCGAGAACAGCATGCGCAGGCACGACATGATGACACTCCGGCGCGCGGTCGGGATGCAAGTGGGAAGAAGATCGGCAGCAAATAATGGCTCCAAATAGTTGACCAACGCACTAATCTAGTTTTCCCGACTTGCCCCTACACATTCTCGTCTGAATGTGCACAACCTCCCAGGAAGCTCATCCTAAACCAGACAACTCACTCGCCCTTTGCCGAGAAGCCTTTACCCAGCTCCGGGCGAATCGCCGCAACCTCCACCAGCTTTACACCTGCAGAGACTGAAGAGGCACATACGCTTATGCCTTCTCCCTTGAAAACATATCCGGGAGCACCTATGGGTCTGAACTAGGCGAACAAGTCTTCAGCATGTTCTGTGCACCATCGAGGCATGATGTTGGCTGCAAGGTCTTAAGGGCTCATTGGCATGTGAGCAGCTATGAACTGGAAGCCACGCCTTAATCGTTGCAGCTGTTGACAAGTACACACATAAACAAGCATCTGTGAGAATGAGCCTCAGAACTACTTATCATCCTGCTCCTAGGATCCTTCCATGCCCTTTTTTTGAGAATGCTCCACCATCACCATCTTCACTCAGGCGCACACTCATTCTCACTGTTGTGTTTGGTGATAGTCTTGGTGCTCAAAACTGTCAGTAACCGGCCCATGCAGCAAATTGATCGAATCCAAAACTTCTACCAAATCTCACCCCATCCAAAACCGAATCCATCCCTTCGCCCTCCTGTTCAGAAAGCCCCCCTTTATTCGGAAATATCTGATTTAAAAAAGAGTGAATAATTTGAGTGTCAGAGGAAATTCTGGCTTCTCAATATGGAGCGTCAGGTAGGGATCCCAGGAAATCCTTGCACGCATCAAAAAGCGTCCCCCTCCACTAAAAGATCGTTCAAGGCCGGTCTGGAAACCCCCGTGCCAGCACGACAACGCCAAAATGTACAATGAAGCATCTGTCAACGTTTCCCAAAGGTCTTACAGAAACGTGTAGGAACCGCCGTTTCCACTTAACAGCCACGAAAAAACAACAAGGGTCTAAAAAAGGACCAACGCGCCTTTCCGCGTCAAAGCCAATCTTTGGGCTTCGGAGATCGGGTGTCTTGCCTTGGCTTTCCAGCAACTTGATGCCCCGCATGGGTTCTAGAGCTATTATTTCGGAGCTTTCTGGGAAAGGTCTAGAGGATTTATGGGCAATGTGTTAAGCTTATTAAGCTGTCAGTGTAAAGCAGGCTCCTAACCTTGTACCCCACACCCTACACCAACACCCTAAACCCAATCTCAGAAGTCTATGAGATGGCCTCTGGAAATGGCAAGGCTGCTTAATATTTTTTCACTCTTAATATCACCTTGAGCCTTAAGAATACTGCTATCAAACTTTAGCTCTCCAACATACTTGCATTTTGAAACAGCGGTAAGCTGGGTTTATTGCAACTAGTGCTGCTTTGGCGTTCCTTGTCTCTGCAGGGGAGCTTACTATCACGCCCAAGGCACATAAACCCAAGTCATACAGACCCGCCCAATCTAAGTCCTCAAAGCAAGCCGAGCACTGATTTGCTTCCTTGTCTAATTTCTCCTTTATGCTAGCAAGAAAGGCTACACAGACTACGCGGAATCACCGTTTCCTCTGTGGCAGCACACTACGTGGACTACGCAGGCTCACTCATACTATTCAACTAGCCACGCGTCCTACGCAGCGGATCTGGCCTGCGCTACATTCTGTGCAGGACCTTGCAGCGCTTCTTGTCTCTTTGCCTGCTAGACCTGTCAAACATGACTACGCGAGCCTACGCAACACTACGCTCTGCGGGTCAGAGAGTACGCGAGCATTATTCCAAGTCATGTCCATCATAGGTTTCCCATCATGATAAAACGCTGCTTCCCTACCGTGCAGCACAAGTGGACCAGGACAGCTGCCTGCTGACCTCGGTAACACAAAAGAACCTGGATGACCACAGGTACATACAGGTACCTTATACCTTGCCTTGCATATTCAGATATTATCGCATACCATGGGCATGCAGGATTTCAATATCAACAGTTTTACGGCCGGTGCGGTGTAGCATCACTGGCTTGTCGGTACATCCTGCTGATGTCCGTCACAGATCGCATTGTCTTGGGTCTCTCTGAGGCCCCTGTGAGGTGTCAGGGTATTAACAAGAGACACTATGTACTAGCGGACACGCTTAGACGCAAAATGACGTGGAATCGCTCATCCTACGCTCGTCAATATAACAGCAAAGAACCCTTGCACCAAGACACGTGGCTGACGTCAGTATTATGTACATCATCCCCCACAGCCCAGATGCACACCCCTGCATGGGGCCTTCCACAAAATTTGTTCTCCTCTACCTTGGCCATCTGATCAGAAAATTCATGGTCAGGATTCTTCAAGAAGTCGGTGGATGACGTCGAGACATGTCCAAACCCCTCCCATATCTTTTCTTGCTGACACTCGCCCTGAATCCGCAAACTTCCGCACAGCTGCTACATTTTCGGCGGGCAGTATCAACACCACATCCACACCATTTGGCTCTGCCCACCTTCGCTGCAGGTGGAGTAGGTAGGAGTCCTGCACAGAGAAAAGAAAACAGTGTCATGGGTTAGAGGTGGAGGCTACTATTATGCTGACCATCAGAATTAATTACCATCAGTATTACTAATACGGAACTACTGTTACTACTGCTGTTTCTTCTGTTACTACTATTGCTACCTTACTACTATTACTGATACTGTAGGAAGATATGAGATGCTTCGAATGGCAGTAAGGGTGGCTACAACTCCTAAACTCTAAACCCTAAACCCTAAGGGTTTAGATTAACAGTTGCCTGCAGCTTCGGTGTGGCACATCATCTCACGCGTCGAGAGGCCCACGTAGACAGACCAGGCAGGCTCAGGCTATGTGTAGAATCTAGTTCATTTTAGTAATAATAGTACTGTACTAATAATTAGAATACAACTGAAGATAATACTGTAGTAATAATAGGAATAATAGCAAGAGCGCAACCTACAGTAACAGTAATAGGAATTATACTGACACGTGTAGGAATATAATAGTAACCGTACTGCTCTTAGGCTCATAACAATATTTGTAAGCAGTGCAGAACTGTTGGCACTGCCAGAATCTAATTCGGTACTTCAGCTGAAATTTCATTCTGGGGAGGCCCCAAAAATACCCTAAACCCTAAACCCCTAAACCCTATAGGGGTTTAGGGTATAGGGTTTAGGGTTTAGGGTAAAATGCGAAAATGCGTCTACAAGCGGAAGTTCCGCAAAAGTCTCCCTACATAATCCCTAAGGAGGACCCCTGCAATCTCTTTATGATCCCTTCTATCCCTAATGTACCTTGGGGTAGCCCGGTTGTGAGAAATCCGTCAATTTGAGGTAATTTTGGTTGCGATTACTCCCCTCCCCCTAATGTTAACAACCCCCTACCCCCTAATATCACATATCTTCTCATGTGGTACATTATAGTATCTGGGGAATATCTATTACGAGGGGGTTTGGGGGAGCTTATTATGAAGGGGAGGGGATTACTTCGCTAACCTCAGAAACAACATATCGCAAGTCTGGCGGTTGCATGCCGTGTGGCAGGGATCTAGGCTTCCATATGAGCTACAGTCTAAACTCCTCATATCCCCCTAATAAGCCCTATAATCCCTATATATCCCATATATATCTCTATATAACCCCTTTTCAGGAGTTTAGACAATACCGTAGACTATACCTAATGTTACGGCTGCGTAAGACCCCTGGCACACACAGGAGAAGAAGAATTCACTGCTCTCACATCTTTCGCACGTCGAATGAAAATTTAACAGACAAGGACCTGATTACGTCAAACCATGCCAGCATTTATGCAAGAGCTCCAACCAAGCCTTCAAGTAGACCAAGCCTGAACTTGGAGGGTCCCGTGTTTATCCTTTTCCAGCAAGTGCTTCAAGGGCACGTGCGCTTATGTCGTATTCGAACCGAAACCCCGCACCCTGAACCTTAAACCCTAAACCCTACCTAAAAACCCAGGCACAAGAATCGTCGACAAACCAGCATGCCAACAGGATTTGGGGAAAATCAGGCCGAGTCCCTTCCTGGATGTTCTGGGGACGCTGTCAGAAACTTTGAAACCTGCGGGCATACTAGAGGTAAACCACGGCTTAGGGGGTTCCAGGAACTATCGCCCCCTTTGTCAAGAGGCCCTCCAAAAGCAGCGTCTTGGAGGTTGAGAAAGCAAACCTAATTTTGAGGGATGGCCTCCTGATCTGAAGCCTCAATTTCAAAAAAAAGGATTCAGGCAAGCCTAACACACAAAATTTAACCCCTAATCTATAACTATCATCTGACTATGCAATAGTGTCCTAATTATCCACCAGCAGCCTCTGAAATCTAAACTTAAAATGTCCTATGAATCCTGCAGACTAAACCCTAGAGTCCTCCAGGGTGTCCATCCAATCAGGAACACGCTGCAAATCGTCTGCAAATACAAAGGCGCGCTGCCCAGGTTGAAACCTCAGCTATGGTAGTGTTTTTTGCACGCCTTTTCTCCAGAGGTTGGGTTTAGGATTTCAGGAGGGGAGTTGCCAGGTGGGTCCCGTACGTAAGGCTTGTATTAGGCTTGCATGGGGACAGGAGGTATGTAAGGTATAGAAAGGGCATGTAAGGCTGATATGGGGAAACTACCCACCTGAAGTCGTCAGAATCCTATGTGCCCCCACCACAAACCCTCACGAGAACCGTACTTCAGGTAGAGCTTCCGGTTCAGATTTCAGGGCTGAGGGTCTCGGCTGCGCGGCGGGCTTGATGAGTTGTACAGCGTACAGGCTGCGAAACCCTTCACCCGGAGCAACCACAAAATCCCTCAACCTTGCCAAAGACAGACCTCTGGTTAGCAGTTTCTGAGGCATGGAAAAGAAAATTGCAAACACTATATTACTGGGGATCATTTAGGAACTGCTACAAGGATCCATTCCGTTATTCCGTGCAGACCAGGGGTAAGAAGATTGGCAGCATCTGAGGATACAGGAAATATACGAGTTGCCGGTCCGCTACTAACACCAAGATTTGGATTGCTGTCAAAAATGTCTTCCCTTCTTGGGCACACTAAATATAACGGGCCGTATGATGATGAATGGGAACCCAGACAGGGACCATAATTTTAACATCCTACCATATACATATACATTAAGCTACAATGGCATTGTCCTGCTGCACAGCTCAAGCACCCCGCATGTCAGAATACGGCTCCAATCAACTCCAAACATCATACTGCCGATTCCGGCACTGAACAACCTAAACCACTTTTTTACAGTGATCTTCAAACGAACAGAAAATCCTGACAAGCCTCCTACACTCTAGCACCCTCTACATCCCAACATCCGCCTGTAAAACCGGAATAAATCCTTCAGATAAAAGAAGCTGAAACCCTGAAGCTTGAACCCCGAGGAGCCCTCAACCCGGAACCCAAAATCCTGGACAGTACTCACGAAAGCCCCAACTAAACCCTAAACCCCAAACCAAAATCCCTAGCGGGGCCCTAACGGTTCTAGCCATCAAGCCTTGAGACTTGTGGGGCCTGCAAGCCTCCCGAGCCAGTGGGTCAAAGCAGGGGCCCACACGGCCGGCATACGAGCACCTGCCGTGCTTGGGGATTTGAGGATTTCTTTTGAGGGATTTGTTGTTTAGGATTTGGGCTGGGGCTGTAGAGCTTTCAGGGTTGTTCAGGTATTTCAAAGCTTCAAGTTAGGGTTTAAGAGCTCATGAGGTTCAGGGGTGGGTGTGAAATTGAAAATTCTGAAGGTCGGGCAATCTTTGTGGGTTGCGAGACACTTGCTTATTATGATTTCTCCATGTTGCGCATCATGCTGTTGGTATCATACGCATACCCCCTACACCCTAAACCCGAAATTAAGCCTGCAGTAAATTCTAATCCAGCAGCGAAAGCCTTCCCACCCTAAACCTGCAGGGGTTTCCCTAAATCAGGGGTACGTCTGGGGGGCCCTTATAATAAGGATTCTAAGATATAAGAGTCTGCATTGCGTTCCCCATCCTTAGAGAAAACCCCCATCCTTGCACATACCCTTGTACCTAGTATACCCCAAAATGTGCCTGTACATCTCCATTCCTTCCTGCATATCTCCACCAATCTCTACACATCTCTACATATCCCTACATATCCCTACAGACCCCTATATGTTCCTTGATATACCTAGACACTCCTGTACATCCCCACACATCCTTAAACCGTAAAACCTGAACTCAACCCTGAACCCTGGAGCCTAAACCCTACACCCTGACCCCGAGACCCTAACCCTGAACTCTAAACCTTAAACCGCATATGGGTGGTTGTCAAAATTATGGTCCACTTTTGGATCCCTATTGTAATACGGCACCTAATATTTAGGGTACCCCAAAAGGGACCATAATTTTGACAACCACCCATATCTTTAAGTCCTTCAAGTCCTTCCCAGGATGTGCCGGCGGCCTGGCTGGCTGGCCTCGTAAAGGCTCCGCCATGGCGTAGGAGCCGTGGGGCGGCTTGACCTAGGCACTAGGACATGGGTGGTTGTGAAAATTATGGTCCCTTTTTGGGTACCCTAAATATTAGGTGCCGTACTATAAAAGGGATCCACAACGGGACTGTAATTTTGACAACCACCCACATAAGGGTTGGGGGGTTCAGGGTCTAGGGTTTGGGGATTAGGGTTTAGGGTGTAGGGTTTAAGGTTTAGTGTTTAAGATTTAGGGCTTAAGTTTTTTTTTCTCGGACCTTTTTATCCCCGCGGGTTTAGGCTGTAGGGTTTAGAGCATAGGGGCAGGGCAGATAGAGATGGATTATACAAGAGACAGATAGGAGGATAATGGAGAAGAAAGCGGATACTACTGTTTCAATCGTTAGGGTTTTTGTTTTAGGCTTGGCCTGCGCACTGGGATGGTTTCCTGTTCTAAGTTGAAAAATGCAAGGTTGAGGTTGTAGAGTTTAAGGTTGGAGGTCTAGGATCTAGAAGTTGGGCTGCGCGTTTTGGAATTTAGGAACTGGAGTTAAGGGTCGAAGGCTTAGGATGTAGCTGGAAATTACGGTTTAAGGTTTGGGAACTGGAGTTTAAGGGCTTCAGGCTTCGGATCCAGAAGTTAGGGTTTAAGCTTTAGGAACTGGAGTTGGGGGTTTGAAGGTGTAGGGTTCAAGGTTTGTTTTGGGTCAGGAGTGTAGGCAGGGCGGTGAAGGACCTGGCGGACATTTGAGGGGGTTGGGTGGGGTTCAAGTTCTCCGATGCACGGCTTCTTGGGTTGAAGGTTTCAGGTCCAAGGCGCTGGGAATTTAAGGTGGAGTTTTTGCACAGTGTTGTCTTCAATCTGCTTTGAGGAAGTACACAATACCTAGCCCATGTCCGGGGTTTCTATCGGAAAGCATCGGATTTCCTGTCTCAGGCGGCTCTTGTGTATAGTCACAACAATAGATAACGCTAGTATGGTGCAAAATACCGCCGCCTAAGTTGTACAAATAAAGGGTCGGAGGTCTGCTGCTTCAGAGTCTGTCGGATTTAGCATTCTTCACCAGAACCCTAGAGCCCTCTACCCTAGCCCCCACGCCAACCCGTTAAACTCTGAAGCTCCAATGCTTGGGCACTTGGACCCTTCTCTGCGAGCTCCGCAGATACTTCTTCGATCCTTTCAACCCAGCCATAAGAATGTTTTGGAAAGAAAAAAGGTGGGCATAGATCTATAAGAAACTATAGTGCCTAAAAGATCTTACTTGATTGTTTCTTGAATTTTCCCAACAGGGGTACAACTGACACAGCAAGCAAAACCAAAACCCTCTGCCCAAAGTCGACCGCTCATGTTGTGCTGTCTACATGATCGAGGTGTCAGGGGCTACCGCAGAATAGGTCATCTGGGTTTGCGGGATTCACCGGCCTCTGACGTTTAACCTCTGTGTCGACTAAGGTAGTAGGCACAAAAGCTCGGAGAGGCGCTAATCACCTCTTTCTAGGACAACATGAAACACCTGTCTCTAGTACTCCCCCCCCTTCCCTCACTGCAAAATGCTTCATACATATACAAGTCTAGTTGAAGCTACAACCTTGCAGTCAAGGGAACGCGTTGGATCAGAACAATTCTTGGGGGCGGGATTCGTTGAGATCAGGTTCAGGCTTTCTAAAGGCACGTTTTAACAGCTAATGTCTAAAAGGGTTCAGGGCTTCTGGGGCTTCGGGAACGGTGCACCTTTTTGACCTGACAACAGAATCTCCTGAAGGACCTACGAAACCTGAGTACGAGCGAAAAAAAAAATGCCCCAAGAGCCCGGCGAGCAAGTAAAACAGATTGTCTTGAACCAGCTCATCCATGATCAGCTCCTCAGACTCTTCTTCCTCGGAAACATTAGGTTTATCTTGTTAGAGCCTAGGATCTTGTATACACGCTTCATATATGAGGTCATTAGATTTGCCAAGAGAGATATTGCAGAAAAAACAGGCAACCAGCTGCCACCCAAAACTAATGTGTCGCACTTTGCATTCCTTCCTCGCATGTGCTAGTCTGCCCTTGTCCTTGCATACTTCTGCCTTACACACAGAACATGTGCTTCCAACCTTGAAACCCTAAACCACACCATGAGGAAAAGGATCCAAAAGGATGAGGCAAGCTGATGGTCTCTATATTCGGTTTAGGGTTTTGGGTATATTGGGGTTCTATTGGGGCTATATTGGGGTTCTATTGGGGCTATATTGGGGTTCTATTGGGGCTATATTGGGGTCATATTACTCTAGGACTACCAAAATCTTCAGGCTGCGTGCTCCCCTCCTGTAACCCCAGAAGCTGATGTCGGTCATACCCTTTCCTTCGACTTCAGTACAAGGATGCAAGGCAGACTTCACCTCTCCGATGCTAAACTGCTGCTCCTTTTGCCTGGAAAAACATGATATGCCCAGTAAGGAGCCCCTCCCATGCACCAAAATGATTGCATCGCCTTGACCTCGGAATGAACCCCATGTTGAGACACCCACACCTGCCCTGGCAGGTGTCTGCAAGATTGGGCTGAATGTCAACAGCGACTCCTGGATGTCATGATCATTTTCCCAAGCAAAGGGTCCCATGTGGTCCCACTATGAAACTCTATCTAGAGGTCATCTTTTTATGAGGACTCCTAGAAAGGGAGCCCTGATTTTGTAAAAAGAACCCTTAGGTTGTGACCCTGGCTCTCTTGCCCCGTACACAACCTGTTACAACCATTGCAATTCCACAAAACCGCCCAACAGGACCCAATAAAAAATCAAACATGAAGGGTCGCTCTGTAAATGTCGAAGACCCAATCCTGTATGCAAAGCATGCTTCGAGGATGGGTGCCAGACACCACTGAGGTTGGCCGCACCACTTCATGCAGTACATGAAGTCTTCCTTCTGGATTGCAAGGCTGAGGACTTCTGGACGAGAAGGGAGCGTTCAGGAAAGTGGCATATCTTCCGTGAGCTGGACCACGGCGGCTAAGGGCTTTCGGCTCCAGCAACACAACTTTTGCGGATGGGGGGCTCCGCAATCTCGAAAACCAAGTCATCACTGTGGCAGGGTGTTGTGAGGGCTTGCTGGGTGGAAATTCAAGGGCCTTGCTTGGGTGGCACTTGTCAAAAGCTTGCCTGCTCGAATGTTCTCAATTCTCTGCGGCTGCATGCAGGCAATGTGCTGGGGAGTGGCACAGGTGACAAAAATCCAGATGCCCGAGGCCCTGAGTTCTTGCAGGCAAAATGTGTCTGCACAAGACGGTTTACACTGGCTTGAAGAGCTGCAGGTTATATTGCTCTCGTTTAAGGGACAGGCTGTTCAAGCCAGTCGACCCACCTTCCCACTCTCGATGTCTGCCATATTCTTCGACAAAGCTGCGTACATTTGTATGAGGAATCTATAAGAGTAAGGGAAAAGCTACTCCGATTCCTACCTTCTGCACTTGAACCCCAAATCCTCAACCCTGAAGCCTACCCCAAACCGCCTAAACCCCAAAGCGTCCAGCTGAAATCCAGAACCCTAAACCCTGAACCTTAACATCTTCCTTTAACCCTTGCGCTCCTCCGGCCCGGCATTGTAAAATTGCACGCCATAGCAGCCAGGATGGTGGCTGCACCATAATGAGGCCTCCACAGGCTCAAGGATAAAGACAGGTGTGTGCATGGATTCAGACCTTTCCCATTTTCATGCACTGCTGAGCCTCCGCAAAGTTCTTGTCAAGCCTGATCGACTCTGTAAACTCTTTCTCAAGCCCTCGGCAACAATCAGCCAACCGAGGCAGCTAAAACAAGAAAAGAACAGGCCGCACCGTGAATACTGATCCATAACTGCCCCAAGTGCTCTATGATGCCAAACGAAAATGGAACTCGAAACAGGGCCCGGACTGACTGTCGTTCTGTGGTGCCCCAATTTTCAAGTACAGGTTGTGCAGCATGAAAGGCTACAGTACCTTACACGGCAGGTTTTCAGCCCTAGGTATGCTCCCTGAACCACAAAGCCAAGCAGTCTTGAAGCAGATGAAAAGATGCGAACAAGCCTACGAAAACCTGCTCCGACGGCGCAATCCTCCCTACTGCTCTCACTGTCTCACAGGAGTTGCTGGCAGCGACGCCTTTAAGACCATCAAAAGAGATACTAGGTTCTCCCTGAAATCCCTCTACATGCGGCGGTTATGTTCATGATTCGAGAAGTTGACAAACCCCCACGAGCCTGCTGTACCTTCTCCACCATTTCCAGGTGATCTGGCAGGTGGAGCGCACTGAACATGCGAGTCTTGCACCTCCAGCCCTGACAGCCATCAGATGATGTCAAGAGCTAATGCTTGGGGTTCGGGGAAGATCAGTTTGGCAATGAAAGTTTTGTATCCAGGGATAGGGATTCGAGGTTCACAGCTTGCGGCATGTGTAAGGCGCTTCTCGAAGCCCCATGATAAACCTCCGGCCACGCGGCATACACAAGGAGTCACCTTGAGGACGGTAAGATGAGGGTCATTGGGAGGACCTCGCGAGGTTCATATGCGAAGCCTACGCCTGCCGTCCTATCCTGAGAGACTATAACCCAAAGGCCATTGGGATGGGCTTGCAGCATGCGGCTGATTCCTGGCTGGGTGGGCCCTTGTGGACCTAGGGTTTGGCAATTACTTGCGAAGGTTCTGTGATTCAGGCCTGGGGGTGCTAGATTGCTGGTCTGGATTTGAGGCTGCAAGCTCACAGCTCCTCTCAGAAAAATCTCAGCTGCAATCTCTTGCTCCTTCCAACTCTTGCAGGATTTAGCTCACATCAACCGAAAACTGCAAGTGGTTCAGATCTATATTCAGAACACCTCCAGGGGGTGGGCTCACAGGTTGTAAACTTTGCGTCGCCCAAGGCTAGACATCCTTCGTGGAGGTTCATGGGTAGGAACAAGTGGCGTTGCAATCACCACAGCGCACCTTGCAAGTGCACTTATCCCACAGACCAGACTATTGATGAACCTCCAGTTGGTAGACGTATTCTTGTGAGATCACAGCTTCAACTCTCTGTCAAGTTTGAAGCAGGATAATTGATGGGTTTGGGGGTTAGGTTGCCATCAGAGCAAGAAATCAAAAGCTTGCAACTGGGAACCAACATGCTCAATTCCCAAACTCCAAACATGACGCCGGTCAAGTAGCTTGCGAATGAGAAATTTGCAAGATCTCGAACCTCCGCTCCCTAAACTTTGAAGCCACCTCTACAACCAATAGTGACGCAACGAGCAGGTTTGGCCAGTCGGTTGAAAAAACAGCACATCTCTGGCCTCCATATGTCGGAACATGTGCAGGACCTGAGGCAAAGATGAGACGAAGTCCAAATTCGGCGAAGAGATCAAACCGCATGTGCCGTTGCATGACAAGGAGAAGTGACAAAAAGAAATCCCAGAGATCTTTGGAATGAGTCATGGAAGTCTTCTTAGCCCGTGTGTGCATTTGCACGCTACCATGAAGAGGCGGTGCAAACCACCTGTTAGAGCTGATTTGGACTCACTCGGTGCTCGCTGAAATGCCCCCGTGTGACATGAATATGAATAAGCGACGGCAGTCTTGTGTTTTGATTTGTTTGGGAAGAGCCAGCGTGAGTATGGAAATATTGGTGAGACTGAAAGGCAATGAAGGACTGATCTGAGTGACTTTGGCGTTTCCCTGAAGAAACAAAAAACCTCGTTAGTCCCACCTTAAAGAAGCTAAATTTGGCGGTGCCGGGTGTCTGAGTTGGCTATCAAGATGCCACTATACAGCTTCAACTGGCGTAAATGGCGCCCAACATACCTGGACCTGCAAGCAGGGTTCAAACGATGTTGTTCAGAGACTCTACACAACGAAGCTCACTTTACGCTGTCCCAGGTCTTTCAGGAACTCACCCGCGGCTGCGTTTTCTGTTTGACTTTGACCCATAGCAACACAATTGGACCGACTGACTTCATCTCTGCAGACATTCACAACGTGCTCGCACCGAAAACACAAACACTATGCGACAGGGGATTGTAGCAGGTTGGCCACAAAACAGTTTGAAAAAAGCCGACTCGCCCCACTTGCCCCACTTGACCCACTTGGCCCACTCGCACCCACTCGCCCCGCTTGCCCCAATTGCCCCACTCGCCCCGCTTGACCCACTTGACCCACTTGCCCCACTTACCCCACTTGACCCACTTGACCCACTTGGAAGTGGGTCAAGTGATGCAGGCGGGTCAAGTGGGGCAAGTGGGTCAAGTGGGGCAAGTGGGGCAAGCGTGGCGAGTAGGGGCGAGTGGGGCAAGTGGGACGGACGCCTTCAATGTTGCCCGCCCCCCCCCCTGCAGGCGCAAGGAAGTTTTTTACTTGGCGAAAGCTGAACGAGGAACACCAGCGTTATCAAAAAGAGGGTATAATTAGAAAGAGACCCAGGGATCGGAGATTGTTGTAACTTGGGTTTCCTACATAGCTTAGAAGAAAGCTGTACTGTTCAGGCTCTGGAGCCTGCGTATGAATAACTGAGCGGAGAGCATTAAGGGAATGCAACTGTAATTGTTACCTGTTTGGACTCACATTTGTATCACAGGAATCACTGAGGCTGCCACATTTCGTGCGTGGACCGGTTCAGTGAAAACCGCTGAGCCGGGCGTCAACAAAACAGGCCATAGCACCAGGGCTCGCATGCGTCGCTACAACGCGTGTTTCTCAGGAGGGTGTTGTCTCTCAAGCTTGGAGACGAAAATCTTGAAGAATGTTCAAACCTGCATTTTCTGGAAGAGGGGTTGGGTTCCATCTTACATTAAGCTTCTATGAGTTCGGGGAAATTCTGATCCGAGCTGGGCATCAGCCGTGATTGCTTTATCATCACGCTCCGCAGACTGCCGGTGCGCCCTGACAAACTATGACAGGAGTGTCCGTTTGTTGTTGACAAGAGCGTACTATGTGTGTATTCATGTGCCTCTCTGATAAGCTAGAAGCCAGGCATTTTTGCTGGCCTCATAATACATGAGCCAGGTGGATTGTTAGTCCTTTCAAACTTCCGCTTAAAAGCAAGAACAACTTTCATGATCCCACTCTGGCTATTGCCACGCGGAGCTGTATGTGTCGCATTGCAAGTGCAGCAAAGCTAGGTCACTGCATGTCGTCCCATGTTACATGGCCATGTTGGGTACAAACAGAGACAGAGATTGGGCAGGGCTACACAGGAACCACAACAACATTCAGCTACCTTCTTGCAACTTTCCGCACTCAACTTCGACAGGTCTGTGGTGTGCGATGACGGCAGAAGCGCAGTGCAGTTGTTTGGGGCATTGGCTAATACGCTGAAGGGTGACATAACACAGGACCGCAGCTTTTCAGAATAGCCGCTCCATGGGAAAAGACAGCAGTCGACATGCAGCTCAAGGCGGGGGAGCGGGAGAAGGGAATATGGAACTGTCAGAGGGCATTACATTATATTTTATTTTGAATTACTAAATTACTGTGAGGACACTTATAGAGATCCACTCCCCCACTCCTCCTTCAGCAACAGTTAGGTAGGCTGTCAGCCCTGCTTGGCTGCTTTGCGCCAAGAGTTTAGTAGGAGGTTTAGGAGTTTAGGGCCTGGAGTATAGGGCTTAGGGAACTCCTAAGCAAACGAGCGATAAAGATATCTTGCATTACCAGTCAGGGCTGTTAAATCATCATCGAAGGGCATCGCAACAAACCCGAACAATGGGACTCCCAATGGCCAGACTACAACCAACAGGATTGAATAGGCCATCTACCTCGAGCAAAATGAGTTGCCTTTTGGGGTACCTGCTTTGGGGGTTGCAATGTGCTATGCTATGAGCCAAGCTCCTTGCAAGGGAAAATTGTGCACACCACAACAGGGCGCAAGTTGTGCCAAAAAAAAGCCTTTGCCCAGGTTCTGGCGTAGGGTCTTTCTGCCAATGATCATCAGCTCGTGACATGAGACTCTGCAAAACAAAATCGAAAAGAGGACCAACTATCATGTTCGCGAAGCTGCAGGACCTGGCAAACTATGCTTGGAACTGAAACGTCCGCAGGCCAGCAGAAAATCCTGAACGTTAACCAGTTCATATTAGTATCCAGCTA
>CAJNIZ010045042.1:0-17871 GCA_905231905.1 Symbiodinium pilosum
GCCATGTTGTAACGCAGCTCGCCTTCGACAATTCGAGGGCAGAAACCTGAGGCGGGCCGGAATGCTGGATGGCCTTTTAATATACATAGATAAGTATAAAAGTATATAGACATATATATATATATAAATGGATAGATAGATGTACTATATCGGGGGTCGGGTCTTGCTTCCATGTTCCTTTCCATTCCCCTACCCATATAACCTCTTTTAGGGGGGGGGGGAGGGGCGAGGGAGAATTGACAAGCACCTATTCCGAGAGCAATCATTGCCTCTCGTGTTACGGTACAAATTCTAGATGAAACAACAGAGAATTAACGGAGCAAATATACACTCGGGGCTGGAGTTACCAAAGCCCCTAAATCGTAGTTTCCATTTTCTTTTCCACTGTCCCTATACCCTATATGATATAAGGGGTTACCAAAATCCTTTCATTAGGGTTTAGGGCTTTGAGTGACACTTATAGTACCAAAATGGGTGGTTGTCAAAATTCTGGGCCCTTTTGGATCCCAATTTTTCAATATGGCACCTACTATTAAGGGTACCCAAAAAGGGACCATAATTTTGACAACCACCAAAATCCTAAACCCTAAACCCTAAACCAAACTCCTTTTGCAGAAATTTCCTGCTGAAGCCCGGGGGCGCTGGTCCACAAGCTGGCCGCCAGCCTCTTTGCCGCCCTCCAAATACCTTCATGGGACAAGCTTGGAGAGTCAGGGGGACTTAGTAAGTAGGTTAATAACCCCTATAACCCATAGAGTAACCCTAATTATCCCCATTATTAACCTAGTTACTAACTCCCCTGACCCTCCAAGAGGGACAAGCTCTATAGGGTTTAGACTTTAGGCTGCTTTAGGGTTTACGGTTTAGGCTTTAGGGTTTTGGCTTTAGGGTTTAAGGTTGAGGCTTTAGGGTTTTGGCTTTAGGGTTTACGGTCTAGGCTTTAGGGTTTTGGCTTTAGGGTTTAAGGTTTAGGCTTTAGGGTTTAAGGTTTAGGCTTTAGGGTTTTGGCTTTAGGGTTTAAGGTTTAGGCTTTAGGGTTTAAGGTTTACGCTTTAGGGTTTAGGGTTTGGGCAGCCAGGGGTTAAAGAGTTATAGTCCGCCTTAAGTAGATAGAATTATGATGTACCCGCAGCCATATTCTATCTACTTAAGGGGGACTATATAGCTGGGCTAACCAAGGCTAACTAAAAGTTGTAGTAGAGCCAAGGACGCATACCTCCAGCTCAAGAATCAGGCCGTGGGGGTACAGCCTGCTGCGCTACTATACTTGGGCGCGCCTTACTGTCCGCAAGGGGGTTGCAAGGTTCTGGCGTTCAAAACTTGAGAGTGTACGGGTGTGAAGCTGAGTGTCGATAAGTGGTTTGGACCCTCAGGTTTGGAACGATCCACACAAGTGCTTGCCTCGATGCAAGTTTTTTGTGTTTCGCTTGTTGTTGTATGGGTAGGCATGCTCTCTCTTGAAAGCTATAAGGCTTCAGTGTTGCGGCTTGCCTTCCCTAAGCCCTAAACTAAACCCAAAGCATCTGTTTCGGTCCCGGCTCGCTGACCCCCCAGGCAGCTTCACAAAACCTAGACGAACAACAAACTGTCATTGCCTTCAGAGCGAAGTCTAGCCAAGATTTTTGAGTTCATGGCCTTTTTGTATAGGGCCTATAAGATTTAGGCTCAGGGAAATGGTCCACATGCCGAAGCTTACTAGCATAGCAGCCAGGCTTTGAGGGCATTGTAGAACACACACACATATATATATATGTATACTATTATGTGAACATGCGCATATACAGGTGCGTTTTTGGAAGTTCATGCATCTAGAGAAACTACCATCTTTTGCGGGCAACCTTTCCCCACCACCAAATCCAGAGGGAACCTGACAAACAGCCGAGAGACTTTCCAACACCCTTGGAGGCCCATTCGCCGCTCTTGCCTGTGCCGGCTTATGACTCTGGCAGCACCGCGGAAGCATGTCTAGCCAGTTGAAACAGACTCGGGATTGAAAGACGACCAAGCATTGAGATTCATGTACAGCAAGCCTCTGCGCAGGGCCCTCGCATTACGGGTAGAAAATCAGACGGAGCAGTTAACATAGGATCAAGCAAAAGATTAGAGGAATTTTGCAGGGACCCGCATTAGGTGGCGTGCTGCCGCTATGCAATCACCAGTTAGTTCCTCCACTGCCTAGTACACTTCTCTGCGGCGTAACTAATATCGCGATAATAGCTTGCGCTGCAGTGCCACTACTCGTGAAGGTTCCCAATGGCCAAGCAAACGCAAAGTCAATTTAGATCCCTTTGATCACGTCCCGCCTGCATGCGCAGACCCCATGAAACTTGTAAAGTATGAAGAAGCCTTGACCACAAAACCCTCAACCGTCCCTGCGCTCAATGTCGCTTCAAGATGCTTCAGGGTTCCCATTCTCGGTTGTAGAGCTCTTTGCTCATGGGCTGGAGAGAGAGCAGCAGAAGAATCTGAGCACCCTTCACATAAACCTGAAACCCGGATTTTGCTGTTTCCATTTTTCTCCACCCTCCCTCTAATCCCAATACATTCCTATTACCCCTAAACCCTAATCACATTAGCAAAGAGGTTGCTTCGGTCCTGCTACAGTAGGTTGTAGCTGGATTTAGGGTTTAGGGTCTAGACTCTACCTGGAACCAAAGATAGCTGGAATACTGCCCCCCCAAAGTATAAAACTAGTCAAGAGAACAGGTACTCACCCCTACATGCGCACACCCGACCCGTCCCGCACAGTCATAGTCAATCTACAGCCAAACGTGCCAAGACATAAGATAGTTCCGCCAACAGCCCAAACAATGGTGCAAATCACAATTCTCACATGCGTTCCCAACTCCTTTCAAATTCGCCCTTGTGAAGAGCAAGGCGCTGTTGCGGCCGTTGACACAGAATTCAATGAACTCTCCAACCGTATGCCTCGAAATCACATGACCGATCTGTTTCAACTTAGTGGTGGCTGGTAGGGAGTAAGGGAATAGTTCTAACCCCAATTAATTTATATAATCCTTACAGAATAAATTTCCACATTCCCTACTAACCACCAGAAGCTTTCTTTAGTTTTCAGGTTTCCAAACATGAGCTGCCAAGAACTTAGTGTTGCTCTGCGTCTTGGATTGGGATCTGAAGCTTCCCCCGCATCATAGCTACCTGGACCACTAAACTATGTAGAATAGTGGCCTCTTAGGCTATATTTAGAATGTTTGGGGCGGTTATTCTAACTAGTTTTGCTACCTGGGCCACTAAACTATGACTAAACTATGACGAATCATGGCCTTTCTGGGCTATATTTCGAGTGTTTGGGGCGGGAACTCAAACTAATTTTGGGGTTTAGTGGACCACTAAGCCATGAAGAATAATTGCCTTTTTGGGCTATATTTCGGGTGTTTGGGGCGGTTTGGGGTTTAGTTAATGCTCGAACCTATTCTATAGGGAACTAACCCAGGGAATAACCGAATCCTACTTATTCTATACTGATCCAGGGAATATGTTCGGTTATTCCCTACAAGCTTTTAATGCCTCTTTCAGCTGCTGTGCAATGGAAGGATGCCCTTGTCTTCGGAGGCTTGCAGGCAAGCAGATAATTATTGTAGGCCATAAAAGGACAGCTCAACGAATCAGGGAATCAGGGCTTGCGGCTTCAGGTTTAGGGTTTAGGGTTTTGGGTTTAGAAGTTTTACGCCCTCACCCTCCTAGTGCGCGGACTACGCACCCGGAGCCAACTTCAGGGTTCTGGGGTTATATAGGGATAATGGAAAAGAAAATGGAAACTACTATTATATGGAGTTTTATAGCCGGTGTTTAGGGGTGTATAGGGTATATAAAGATTCTTGCCGTAAAGGTTGCAGCCCTAATTGCTAAAGTTTTGCTCCCCGCCCTCCTAAAAAGCGGGTAGCCTGAGGAGCTCCTGGCATGCATAGGAGTTACTACAATTATAGTACAAGTACTTCAACTATAGAAGCCCGCTCTGAGAGTTGTTATATAGGTCTTAATTTGTGAGATGCTTCCAGCCACGGTCATCCGTGCAACATCGTGCAACGTTATCTGCATCCCAGGTGCTCTTCGGAGTGGTTGTCATTGGCCTGAAGATATCAGCTGCGGCGTTTGGCTGTTAGGTTTGCTGGGTTAAAGGGTCAAGGCTTGTGGCCCTTAGGAGGTGCAGGGTATTGTTGACACAAGATGGGGCAGCCCAAGGCATTACTTGGAATGGTCATCCTGTGCCATTCTTTTCTTGTTTCGCGGTTGCAGTAACTACGAAACGGCGAGAACAAACAAACAAAAAAAACAAACAAACAAAGCTTCTCTCCTGGACGATGATGAGAGTTATGTCCTTAACAACCCGTATACAATTACACATGCTCCGCGCCCCTACCCCATGGTAATCACTCAGCCACTTTACGTGATCTGTTTACTGGGATGTGATTTTGGGTCATGAGCTACCGACGTAAGTCACAAACTGCTTGGGGATCGAGGGAATGAACCTGCCTAGTCAGAGGCGCCACACACAAGTACCAACTCACAGTAGGCGGCAAGTTCAGCCCTGCCCCCCGTAGGTGTCCACCTAACTCGATGATGCACGCCTGGAAGGCAATCTGTGCTGCATAGGCCCTTTAACCACAAGGGTCCTAAATTGTGACAAGGTGACAAGGAATTGCTCTTCCCCGGCAACAGGACGCCATTTTAATGTAGGCTTTGGGAAATATGCTGCGGTGCTACTCGCGGAAGCCAATCCCCAAACCCTCGAAGCCATGTAACACACCTGGGGCGCCTCAACTCTGAGGCAATATCATCTCAAAAACCTGCTCCTTTGTCTTACCGGTTCTTAGTAACTAGGGGATGAGGGAATAAAATCCCTACATAGTCCCTATGTCATATATTCTCTTCTTCCCTACTAAGCACCAGTAAGTTGTGTGGATGTGCCTCCATGAGGTCCAACACCTCGTCGTCACTGCAAGAGCGTTCGCCGTAGGTCTTGCCTCGCGGCAGGAAAATGGAGATGTTGGGCACACGGTTGAGGTTTAGGGTTTCAGGTTCAGGCTTAAGGGGTTTTGGGGTTAGGGTCTTGAAATGCCTGGAAATGCAAAGCACCCTTCAGCGCCTAACTCAAATCGATACCCAGCAACTTTTTGCTCCCAACCCTGGACCCTGAGCTCAAACCTTAAAGCACCAACACCGGCACCTCGTCCTCCCAAATCCCTAACCTAGACCCCTGATTAATAAACCCCCTCCCCTTAATAAGGAATATAATAGGGATCCTGAGATTAAGGCCCTTAAAAGGAGGGGGTTTATTAATCATGGGTCGGTCTACATTAAACCTTTCATCACATCCAGGCGCAGTAGTTCCCGGACTTCAGCTTGATGATCCAAATGCCCTCTCCGGAGGACCCGCGGTTCCTGGGCTGCTTTTCATGCTTTTTCAGGTTCAAGGTCTTCACTCAGAAGATTATGGAGTGCACGTACCGCCCCTTAACTATAATCCGTATGCAGCCCCTTTAAAGGCCTCCCAAGTTCCTCAAGTTCTGAAACCTGAACAGGACTCCGAAGAAAATCCTGGACGGCCAAGGTGCTGCTTGATGACACGCGGCTGGAAAGCCATGGTCTTCTTGAAACCTGCCGGCACCACATACCATTCTTACTACCGTTCTTACGTTTCTGACTGTTATTCTTACTATTGTTACTCCTACTAGTCTCAAATTAGTACTATGTTTTGTATGATTGCCCTTTTTCTATGGACGCGCGAATGGTTTTGGGCTTGCCTTGTTGTTTCCTCGGACTCGTTCTACAAATCACTTCCCAAGGCTCTAGACGGGCGTTAACTTATAAATCCTTTTATACTCTCTGAAGGCTTGTGGGGTTTTGTAGGAGTATTTGGATACGTGGACCCTCATCTGGACACACCAAAGCACGTCCCAAAACCCTTGAATATTCTATACCCTAGGGATCCAAATGGCCCAATGTAGGTAACATCTACAGATTTTAGTTTCGCACCTAGTACTTAATTCCCGGAAACCCACAAACCCTGAACCCTAGCCCTGGCCCCAGCCATCTCGGCTTTTTTCTGTGATGTAAGGCCGGGCCAGGGGCTTCAGAATTACAATGGTTTAGGGTTCAATACACAAAAGCGTTGGGCCCCAAGCTCACAGGAAGCGGGCAGAAGCGCCGACAACAAGCAGAAACCATTGCTTCATTGATCAAAAGCTTGAGGTTGCGGAGCTTCGCCCCCTCGTTTTGGGGAACTCGAACCTGGATGATGACCCTGCAAGAATTCACGGGGCAGGTTCAATCTACTTGAACGCGTGAATGTATGGCATGGTGCAGCGAGTCTGGGCAATGACAGCTTTGAATATTGAGGGCTAGGTCTGCGAAACTTGGAACACGAATATTGCTATCCCTACCAAACATGCCTGTAGCGAAATCCGCGGGGTCGTAGTAGGCAAGGGTGTCCTGCGACAGAAGTTGTTCGCAGATCTGAGGACACTTCGGGCATTAGATTATGGAAGCAAGAACCCTAGGGATCTAAATAACCCAATGCAGGTATGATTTACAGCCTTTGGGGCTAATCTAGGTATCATTTGTATACTTGGATCCATAGGGAAGGCTTAGGTCTACTCACCGCACCTCATGCCCCCGCCGGCAAGCCCCTACAAGCTATTCAAGTCTGACCAGCCCTCATGCCGAAGCACCTGTCAACACGTATCCCAAATCCCGTCGTCAACTAATCACTTCCCCCTAATATCAAACCAACCCCACCCAATATCAAATTCTACACTAAAATATCTTGGGGGGGTGGGGGGGGGGGGGNNGGGTGGGGGGATTTAACATCAGGGAGAGGGGATTGCCTTTGCCTTGAGCATGTATTCAATGAAACGGAAGCCAACGTTGAGAGCAGCGAAATCTACCCCAAGCACAACAATGAAAGCGTGACACTCAAAACGTAAGCATGTGCGGCATACAAAACAGGACAAATAGTCAGAAGCAGACCTTCTGCCGTCTGAACTGACCGAGAAGATAATATACCCCAATCCAAACCCTATTATAATTTAATTAGTAGTTTCCATGTTCTTCTCTGTTATCCCTATATAACCCCGATATAATAAATACCACTATATACCCTGTTATAATGGGTATCTCTGATGCAGCCGCAGGCCGAAGCAGGTGGTACGAGCTGATATGCTCAAAACTATTTGTAAAAAGCCTGCCTAGCCGGGCAATACGAAGAGCTCTGCCCAACCTACATAACCCCTTCGCCCCTAAAATCCAACATCCCCCATAAGAGACCACATATGTTGGGGCAACCTGTTTAAGATTAGGGGCCGGGTCATGTCTAGTACCAGTAAGAAGGGACGTCTTTCGGTAGGATCCCCCTGAGAGGCCTTGTAATGTCCAAAAGCCCCCAAACTTGGAAGTCACATAACACCCTTCATCCTACTGATGCTTAAGGGGGAGTGGAGGAGTCAATTTCGGTACCATTATAGGGGCATATATGGAGATTATATAGGTATTATTATAGGGATCCACTCTCCCTTAAGCACCAGTCAGTCATGCATCCAAGGTTGCAGTTTTTACCCATGGTTCTCCTGAACTTGGGGAACTCAAAAAGGACACAAAAAAAAAGCGGAATATTCGGGTACTTGACGCCAAGTGGGCTAAGAGGAGACTAAGATTGACAAATCCATCTTGCCTCAAGCCCAATCTTCAGGTTCGCGATCTTGCAAAGCGCATCCTGGCAAGTAATGGTTTCGGCTTTAAGGTTTTGAGATCTGCCTTGTAGCCCTTATCACGATTTTATTCACACCGCTATATTCTCGCCTGCCTTGGGCTTGGGAACATGCCCTGAATTCCGAATGTGAGTGTGTGTGTGCTATGGAAACCCAAACCACACTTGTGGACCTCATGTCAAGCATGTTTTTCCAGTCTGGGGAAAGCGCCCTTCTTAACTTGACACCTGCGCTCTTAATTGGCACTGAAAATGCTGGAGCCAAGTTCAACAAGCCCGACCGTAAACCAGGAGTTTGTGCAGAACCTTGAACGTGGACGCAAAGCCTATCAGCCCTGCCCATTGTTGAAATGAGACCCCCCGTTTTGAACACACATCGAAACCGCCTTTGCTCCCATGAACTCCATGACGTCCGGGGCGGGCCACACCTGCAATTTCACAATTTTTCCGTGAACGAATCTGGGTTCTTGTTGGAATATTACGTCTCATTTATATTGGGCCCAGGTACACGTAAAAATGTAAAATCTTGTTCCCCAAGAACCCAGAAATCTTATGCTGTGTCGGAGTTCGGGACTCAGGGGGTCTAGGGACGAGTGCAAGGTTGGAAGCAAGGGCCCCCAGTGTGGGGCCCCAATGTTGGATGCGTGTATACCTGGGTTTAGGGCTTAGGGACCCTAACCCTAAACCCTAAACCCTATTCCATAAACCCTAAACCGCGTGTATACCTGTACAGAAGCATCAGGGGTGCAGGGTTTTTGGGACCTTAGATGGAGTGGGCTTCAGGTGCTTAGGGGTGCTTTGTCTTGACTCGGTCACACTGGTTCAGGCACTTTTGATGTAAAACGGTTTACATAGAGCGCATGGTTCGTAGGGGTCACAGTTTTCTGTACAAATATGGCCTTGTCCCGAGATGGGACCACACCATGGGGTGGATGTGAATGCAATGCTGACCCATATAAACCTTGGGCAGCTCAATTCCAAACAGAACGCGGTAGGGTGCGGACTCATGAAGAAACAAACAGTTTCGATAGTAAGCGGCTCTGCTTTGTACCGAAGGTTTGGTCAACTGTGCACCAAGACATAGCCATACAGCCGCAGTGCTTGCATAATCACTGCGATCAACAACAGTTGCAGGTGGGTAGCTAGCAGGTGCATAAAACCCATTTTGGGCTCATGTAATGCTCGAAGCTACTACCTATACAACTGCCTTCCTTGCTGTGAACTCTGAACCCCAAAGCCTGTATCCTTACCCCTTCCATTTCATTGTCCATTTTCTTTTCCATCTGATTCTCGATTATTCCACCTATTTAGGCCCCTGAACCCTGGATCCTTAATCCGCAAAGACCCCATGAATCCGCAATGTGGCCTGGATGTCTTGCTTGCGCAAGGCACGCATGCCATCGTCGAATTTGCCCTGGTCACCTGCCCCAACTCACACGAACCTTCCTTGGTTCAGGATTATCTTACTGGTGGCTAGTAAGGAATAGGGGAATATCATCCCTGTGTAACCCGAATATAATAAATTATTTTCCCTCATTCCCTACTACGCCTCAAGAAGCTATTCCAGAATCTATGAAATGCCATTGTAGGGCTATTCCCTTTGTCTCTAGGCCGGTCCTTTGCAGATATGTACAGCCGCGCATGATGTTGGCGAAGTGTGGGTGTTGAATGTGTGTGCGGACAAAGAGCCTTAACCACCTCTAAGAATTCCACAGCAATCTGTTTTGCCCGGCAAACTTCATAGGACCTGCTGAGTAGGGCGCTCTATGTTGTGTCGGACGAGCAAACTCCACTTCCACATGGGAACCCACACATCATCTGTCTTTGATGCGTTTTGCGGAGCCACTGGCTTGCCAGCGCCTTAAGAATGTGGAAGCCTGAGCTAACATCTTTCCAGATTATCCCTACATATCTATAGTAGACTATACATCAACATCATCTTCTAATTCTGAACACACGGGACCCTGCCAGCGAGCGTGGGGCTGAGTTGAGGGGCTACGTTGGAGGTATAGAAGCTTAGTCATCTGAATGTGGCATGGATGCTTCTTACTGCCATCCATGCCCTACTTGGAGAATTAAGGGACTTAGCCGCCAGCTGTTCGTAGGATAACCTAACAGAGGCCAGGTAAGTAGCTACTCAGTCACATGAACCTGAACCCTATAACCCTAAAGCCCTAAAGCCTATAACCTTAAACCCCTAACCCCAAAACCCACCACTTGAGCTGATCTTGCGCCTTCGTATTTTCCCTGCGCAGGCAGGATCCCTTGCGCCAATATGGGTGTTTCACAATATTCAAGGTATCTCTGCGTGTGTGTTTTTTAGGCGGGGGTCTTAGGGGTGTAGGATTAGAATTCGGATATAGTTGGTGGAATCTGTTGTGGTCCCCCTATTTCCGGGATCCCTTTAAAAAGCACCCCATATCAGAGTCTACCCTTAACCCTAAAGCCCTAAACCCTAAATGCCTGGCCTCCATCTGCCTTAATCTGACCAGGGTTGCATCGCACAATGATCGCGTCGAAGTTCTTGCACACCTCGAAGAAAGTGTCATGCTCCTAGCCCAGGGATATTGATGGTGGGTATATGTAGGGGATTAAGGTTTAGGGGTCTTTGGATTTAGGGTTTAGGGTTTAGGATTATATAAGGGTACTTGAGTGGTTGTCAAAATTATGGTCGCTTTTTGGGGTACCCTGAGTATTAGGTGCCGTATTATAATGGGGACCTGAAAGGGACCACAGTTTTGACAACCACCCATATAGGGGTTATATAGGGATAATGGAAAAGAACATGGAAGCTACTATTGGGTTACTGTTAAGAAACAGACTGCCATGGCAATTCAACAACGGCCACTTCCTTCTAAACCCTCTTCCTCTTCTGGGTTGCCGTTAACAAGCTTAACTTAAGAAACCATAATGGGTATATAATGGGTATATATGTAGTAATATATAGGGTTCCCCCAATATAGTATCTTAAAGTAGGTTCCTTAACAGCAGCCCAGATACAGATGGTTTAGCGTTTAAGGCTTAGGGATGTTTAGGGTATAGGGCTTTGAGGTTTAATTGAGGTAGTGTACCTGAACCTGAGAAGTATGTAGCATAATGGTTCAATAGCCGTAGAAACAACGAACAGGCCAGTATTCTACATACCTCGGGGGCCCAGGTAGGAGTAACATCCATGATGAAACATCACAGCCTCAGAGGTGATCCCACCATAATGTCAGTGTCGAAGAAAGCGTCATGCTTATGAAGGCATCGCTCTGTCAAGGATTCCAGGCGTGATTTTTGGGTATGTGCCAGAAAGGGATACCGGTCTTGGGGTAGATATAATGGAGGCCGTGGTGTATGTAGGGGGTAGATGAGGACCCTGGCACATATCCGCTTGCGGGGGCTTTTCAACATCCGGGGTGTTCTCTAAACGAGGGTCTAATGATCTTGGGGCATCAAAGCAAGCCATTAGGTTTGAGAAGCATGCGTTGATCGATCTTCGATTCTGAGACATCCACCCCGAATGGAGCCCATGAACTTCTGCAAACTTTGACATGCGAGAATCACGATCAGACTAAACTAGGAAGCCAGTGCTGTTGGGACTCTTGGGTGGAATTCTGAGACCCTCATCTTACATGTGACAAGCTTGACAATGTAAGCTTCTTGTCGAACGCTCCTGGTGCACGTAGTGGATGAGCTGGCAGCTCATGCCAGCGCCAATCATGCCATTCGCAAAGGGAATGCTGTCGTAACCTGAGTAGCGCGTCCACTCGCCGAGGCTTCAACATATAATGCTGAGGCTTTACAAATTTGAGCCCTGAACTTCTTGCATGCTTCCGATGGATTTTAAAGATTTTAAGCTACCTGGACTTTGGCAGCCCTCACAATCAAAGCCATGCATCCGATACGAAAGAAGTGATTTCTCTGCATGCAGGAATCAAGCAAACAGGATCGATAAACTGCTCTGCACGGCACCAAGTGTTTGAGCTTGAAGGTTAATAGCAACGCTGACCTTCCTAAACTGGAAGAGCTTTGAGAAGCTGGGCTGTTGCGGAGTAGAGTACCTGCCCACACAAGAACTGTGGCATTCATTCAACAACCCAATGCCCTCTCGAAACGCTCACCACGTTGCGTGCTAAAACACCCCAACCAAACGCGGCAGCGCTTCAGAAGGGAGCATGACATTGAGTAGATACCTGCTGCAAGTTTCTAAGATGATGTTGACCAAGACAGCAACAGTGCTTCTGATGATGGCGATGATGATGACGATGACGGCGATGATGACTATGATGACTATGATGATGATGATGATGATGATGATGACGATAAAGATGATAGTTGTGACGAGGAAGAGATCCTGGTGCCGGTGGTGTCATGGTGAGAATGATGCGCTGATGTGTGTGTCATGAGGTTGAAGGCTCATCCGGTCCACACCTTGCGTCACAAACCTCAATTACTTCAATCCCATCCTGAATTCAGCCAACCTGCAACCACAATTATCCACAGGCTTTGGGGTTACACCGACTAAGTATAAGGGGTAATTACCACTACGCTGTAAGTAAATGGCGCTACAGGAAACCTTGCCAAACTCGCAACGCCCAAATCATCCAGCTCTACGACCTCCCAACTTCTGAACTCGTACGTCTTTAGGGTTTAGGGTTGGACCTTAAGACCTCTAAGCCAGCAAGCGATGGCCGTTGGAGCTCTTGTCGCTGCCTGGCCGGGGTTAACGTGAGGTCAAGGGTTTAGGAGGGTGCCAAAAACGCGCGTGTACCAATAACGGAGAATTAGCTCGAAAAGAACATTGAGAATAAATTAGAGACTGGGAGCACATACTGGTTTATGGGGACTGGAGAGTTGGAAGAGGGGCTGTCAAATTCATGACCCCATCTGGTACCCTACGGTGAAAGTTAGCGGCCGAATGGTATTGGGACCGAAAGAGGACCATAATTTCGATGACCTTCCAGGTGTGAATGTTGGGGTTTAGGGTTTTAGGCTAGGGCTTACGATTCAGGGCTTAGGGGTTGGGGATGAAAGCTTTGTAGGGCTCAATCTGGAGGACCAAGCAAGCATCATTCTACTCGAGCGCAGCGCTACGCGCCTGAGGCAAACTGCTGAATTGCTTCTTGCTTGGCTTCTCCATGATAATGTTGCTTCACAGGATTCAGATCGGAGCTTTTGGGATCACTACGGAAAAGCAGCTACTTTAAACTTCTGAACTGAATGACTTGGGAGCCGAATATCTTTTATTTCTATTGCTGTTACTATTTCTATTAATGGTAGCCTCTGATGCGGGATCCGGGCGGAGACTTGGGCCAGCCTCCGAACGGCTGGGAACGCACGTAGATTCCGACCAAACAGGTCTTGAACCTGATTGCTGTGCGTTTGGGGTTTTAGGGGTTTGAGGTTCATGTAGAAGGTAGGATTAGGACAAAGGAGTGGGAGAGCGATTGCTATGGAATCAGGGGTCAGGGATTTGGGGTGCAACCACTACCAACCCGATCTAGGAACACTTTGGCTGCGCAACTGGAACCTTCGGCAGAGAAGTGGTAAGTCAAACACTCCTGTTAGAGCCTAGCAGCTGCAGTACAAAAACGATAATTTCGGGCTTAGGGCTGTTGTAGGCAAGCAGCTCACAAGACTGATTTAATTGTGCAACAGACTCCACCCTTGCCTCGCCATACTTTTTGCTCAGAGCTGCTAAAGGGCTTCTGGAATCCCTAGGCCCCATAGCCCCGAGATCCTTTGTTCAGTGGAGCGCGCCACAATCCTAAATACCAATAAACAGAACCCCAAAGCCTGGTAGCCCAAAACTCATCGCTCCAACTTCCGAACATGTAAGCCGAGAAAAGGAATACAGAACCAACAACACTGAATCCGTAAAAAACCGACAATCATGGAGTTACACACCCTTACAGGGCCTGCAGAAGACCCTCAAACACGAAAGCACCTTGGACACCTACAATTCCCAAATCCCCAAGCTCCTAAACCTTTAGGGTTTAGGTTAAGGGTTTAGGATTTGGGGTGTATAGGGTTTAGGAAACAGATCCCAGCCCTTCTGCAAAGCCTCTATCAGATTTTGATTTTCCTCAAGTGAGGTCCCTTGGGCAACCTGGATTCTCAAGGATTTTAGGAGACCCTATTGAGAACTACCTGTAACCCGTTAGTTGCAGCTTAATAGAAACAACCCCCAACTACTACGTTTAACCTGAAGAACTGCAGGTAATTGGGGTTACAAGCGCACCCTAAAACCCCTATTCCCATAAACCCCTATATCTCTACAACATTTCAAATGCTCCATGTTCTTTTGCATATGTTCCCCATACGTCATTATTCTATAACCTTCTATGTATCAGATTCCATGTCATGTCTCATTGCCTTTGCCATTTGATTCTCAATTTTCCCAAAGTCCAGTGGAACCTCGCATCTTCCTCTTACCCCTTTAAAAGGAGGGTTCCTCAGGCACCCCGAAGAATCCAAATTTTGAGGGGCCTGTATTCGAAGCTATCTATCCTACACTATTCACTATGCCTAAGCATTTACATCATGATGTAATTCTATATACTCCTATAGAAGGATATATCAGTATATACATGTATGTGTTTGTCGCCATTTCATGTTCCATGCTTCCCATTTGATTCTCTGAACCCTAAACCTTAAAACCCAGACCGTAGGATTCTACACTATGGCTTCCCCCTCGCCTGGGTTTCGGTGGCTGTGGCAGCAGGCCAAGATCGTCCTTGGACCTTGCTTGCAACCCTGATTTCACGTTTGTGCTTTAGAGTTTAGTGTTTGGGGCTTGGGGTGAACGCTTGACCAAGGGAGCTAAGTTTGGGGCCAGCGGTGAGGTTGATGAAGCACTTGTGAGCAGCAAACTGTAGTCATAGAAGTTCCGATTTCTGGCCTTCTGTTTTTACGAAATGGGCGAATGATTCTCGCTGTACACAGGTTCTGCGTTCCAAGACTGGTGTGCAGATACGGGTCGAGCTTTTAACCATTAAGCTTCATTCACTATTTGGAAAACAGGTTTGCTCGCGCAGTCTAGAGCTAAGATCTAGAGGGTCCATGAGGGCCCTGAAACAAGGAGCATCCAGGTCTGTGTATTCCGACTGGAGCCTCTTTTCTTGACACTGCAATTTTCCTGGGCTTTGCAGCAAGAACATATACAATATGCAGGGAGTAAATAACGATGCCCGCCCACTGGGTAACAAAGTTTAGCATACCTTCTTCCATCCCATGAGTACCCCCCACCAAACAATCCTGCCATAAAGGGCGTACCACACTTTAGCAAGCACTGAACGTCTTGGCACCCAATTTGCTGGTCTGTTGCGGGCAGCCTAGCCGACACTCTCGGTTCCGTTGGGCCGAGGCCATGTGATTCCTCTGTATTAGAAGCCGAATTATTTTGCTGGCGTGCACTAGAAACAATGGTAGTTTTTGACAAAAAGGTGGCTCCAATATAGACCCCCAAACTCGAGAATCCTGATTAAAGGGACCGCCAGAAAGGACCCCCTAATTTTGGGAACCCCCCAATGTCTGTAAGAGTACCAACAGGCCCGCAGAACAACACAACCACCTGCAAGTACGCAAAGGCCGCCTCCAGGCATTCATAACAAAGCTGAGTCCAAACCCAAATTGGTGGCCTCCGAACCAAAAGTGAAAGTGAAAACAAAACATCTTATCCAGCACAAAAAGAATTCAGAATCTCCAGAGTCTTCATGCTAAAGCCTCAAAGGCCCTCCTGTATGCAGTCCATTTATGAACGGTCCTCTCCAAGCCTCCAAGAGAAACGGCATTCACAAATAGCAGTTAGCTGCAAACCTGAACTTAGAATCCTCCACGCTAAACCCTTATCTCTCCCCTAGGACAGACTTTCAGGGTTCTGCAAGGGTCGGGGTGAGCGCCTACATACCCTCGACAGACTCTATGGTTGAATTCCCCTGGCTTCGTGCGCCAATACGAATGTTCCTCAGGTCCCCAAAAATCCCCGAATTTTGAGAACCCCTTCCCCGCTTAGAAGGGTTCAGAGGGAGCTCAGTCGCGGACACCTTGGTCAGTGCTGACACGTTCACAGGTTTGCCCTGGGCAGGGGAGAGAGCCAGTCTCGCATCAATAAGGACACACCACTGATAATAGAAACTACATTAAAGGGTCTCTATATTTCCCCCTATCATACCAACGGCTGGGTGGATCCGACATGAATTGGCAAAAGAAGGGCAAGATGTCCTGAGGCTGATGAGATGTGGGTTGGGCTTGTGTTGAAGGGTCAAGATAAACACGCTTGAAATGCAGGTCGATCTGCAGGCGCGACTGCCAACTCTCTACCCTAGAGGCCTAAATAATTACGAATATTATGGTCCCATGTTGCTTTCATAGATTTAGTATAGGCTACGTCTAATAAACCTAAGAATGATATTGGTAATTGTTCGGGCCCTTCAATTATGTTTGCTCGGTGTGGACATCCCTGACTATTTGAGGCGCAGGTGGGAAAGGGTCTAGAAGCAATCCGACTTGAAATCCGTTCTAAAGGCCGAACCCAAGCGGGGAAAAACGCGACTCCACCTTACTCGGGGTAAGTAGGAAATAAAAGAATACATGATATAGGGATAGCATTCCCGTGTTTCCCTACGAGTACGAACCACCAGTAAGCCGCAACAGCTTGGTCCCCGAATGTGCTCACTGCACCAGCTTCAAGATCCCAGCACCTGATAAACTTACTGGTGGCTAGTAGGGAACATGCGTTGAGGGGTTATGGAGGTAATGGAAAGAAAAAAGAAACAAGGATAGTATATTAGGGTATATTGTGGGATCTTAGCTTACTGGTGGTTAGCAGGGAATATGGGAATATTGTCCGTATACAGTACCTATACACTATATTCCAATATTTGCTACTAACCCCTAGTAACCATATGGTTTTCTTGCTCAGTGGCTGCCAAGCAAGGTAGAAGCCAGTCGCACGGGCTGTAACATCCTCAAACATCTTCGATGCGATATACACGAATAATATGTGCGCCTAAATTGTAGGGGACATCCACCTTGACATGCGCTTGCATCCCATGAAGACACCCCGCTAGCGAAAAGAAACCACGAACTCCCAAAGAAACCAAAACATAAGCCAGGTGCGAAGGCCAAGAAAAGACGCTTGAACAAAGGTTAACAACATGGCTTCCCAGAAACCACACAACTCTGCCCAAATTTCGAATGGACCCTCAGCATTTCCAACCTGACACATCAAGCTGTGAACAACGAGGGGTAACCGAATTTTGCGTCGGACCGCATTGCAAAATAAAATGGGGGGGTGGATCACAATTAGGACCAATGCGGGGTACCTTTTTTCGAGTGGGTTCCTAAGGAAGGGAATGTCGTAGTATATAGGGGTCAATTTTGGGCCTCTTTTTTTTGGAAACTACCATTTTGGGGGTTGTATCATGGTTGTCTGAAGGTTTCCATTGAAGAGTTTATATATGTATACATGAATGCTAACTACGGAATGTCCTAGGCGATAAGATTCTAAACCCCATACTGTAAACCTTCATCCTTAACCCTACAGAAGCCCCTTGCCCTTCCTTATCCCTATGAGCCCGGGACTGAGCGATATTGCCTGAGGCAGGGAAGGCTGAAGAATGTTCTGCGGTCTGAGTTGTTGCAGACCCGGGTATGTGGGGGCTTCCTAAGTTTAAGGATGCCTTTTTGGGGTCTCCATTATAAGGACGATGGTATTTTCAGGTCTCCCCTACTTGTGGAAACTACCATGTGAACCAGTAGAAGCCACAGATCGCTGACATCCAATGACACGCTGCTCAAAATTTGCCCACTTGAGCGTCAGAGCTTCCTCTGTTTGACCCTCGGCTGCCACAAGCCTTCTACGCCGGCTGTTGCCAGTGAGAAATTGGAATGCCCAAAAACCAGAGCTTTGGCACATAAGCTCAGATAGGCCATGCACCGTTCATCTTGCATTATTACAACAACAACAACTACTACTACTGCTGCTACTACTGCTGCTGCTACTACTACTACTACTACTACTACTATAACTACTACTACTACTACTACTACTACTACTACTACTACTAGGTCCCCGGCGGGGAAAAAACCCCCCAAGAAACCAAAACACAATGATATCATACAATGGTATCAGAAGGTTTCCCCACTGGGCACCAATA
>CAJNIZ010045042.1:17971-46772 GCA_905231905.1 Symbiodinium pilosum
GACGAAATCTTGCATCGTCTCTCTTTGGATCCAAATTTGGATCCAAAAACGGTGCGATACAAGATTTCACCGCCGCTCAAATTCACTGCGCTTGCCCGCACTTTCAGACCCTGCAGCACGTGCGTGTCGTGTTCGGGTTTTTTTTTCCCGCCGCGTGCCTCCTACTACTACTACTACTACTACTACAACTACAATAAAAGGAGATCGTTGCCACTAAGCCCAGCGGCAACGATGAAGCTAAAACACACGTATCTGACGCACCCCCTTTACAGAGCTTCGCACATTCCTTTGAAAAGAAGAGAAGTTCTAATACAGTACATTCAGGCTGCGGTGAAGGTCAATCCTGGGGAAGTTCCTGAGACAACTTGATCGAAGTTGTCTTCCGCAAGTAGGCGGAGACATCGAACTTTCCGAGGCCCTGGCCCGGCAGTGGCGGGCTTGCCCGCCGGCGGGGCGGGCTTCGCCGCAGGGTCGGCCTGACCCCAGGTCGTGTTAGGTGGGGTTTTGCCCAGGCAGTGTGGGAGCGCAAAATGGTTAAAAGGGAAACAAGGTGGGGATCGAATGGGGGCATGACCTTTGTTGCTTTACCCACATCTCAAACGTCGAGATCAATAAAAAATCAAAGCCGGCATCTGGAAAGAACACACAAAACTAAGGACTGCCATTAGACTTCATGGTTGTTAGTAGGGAGTGGAGGAATGGATCCCTGTAGTAGCTCCTATGTAAACCCTGGCAGCATGATAGCTTCCATCTTCTCTTCGGGCCCATTCGCTACTCATAACCAGCAAATTAACCATAAGCACTAACCCCTTTTGTTTTTGTAAACCCCGGAGCTTCCATTGAAACTTCTTATTTGTTTGTCCATCTTACTTTCCCCTAAATTAAACGAAGCCCTAAGCCCAAAACTCTACACCATAAACCTCCCAATTTAGGGCAACCCAATCTTGCCTGACTTACCGTCCCTTCCTCATAAACAGCATGAACTTACCGGTTCCTAGTAGGGTAGGAAATAGGGGGGAATATATTATGTGGAGATGTGGGAAGTTCCCAAAAGTAGGGTCCCATTTTGATACCCCTGAATATTAGGTGGCGTACCGTACCTAGCCCATAACCAAAAGAGGGCCAGAATCTTGACAATAGCCCGTGCGGGGATCATATTCCCACATGCCTTACTAAGAGCCAATAAGTTATAGCCCCAAATACGCAGTTCAATTTGCGACGCTTGGCAAAGGGCTGAAAGGCTAACAGAATCGGCCCAAGTACCGGCAGTAGCTATCTCGTCAAGGTCCCAAGAGGAGCGGCCATCGCCTGGGGCAAAATACCTTGAAGGGTTTTTCCAAAGTTCCTTGGAGGCGACCAACCTGAGCTGGGCCTGCAGGTGCCCACTGGGTGCAAAATCCTTGGCCACGGTTTTGGCCTTGGACTTGGCTTTGTTAGCGTCGGCCAGAGCCATAGCGATGGCCAGATGGGCACAATCACCCTGACCGTCGTTGTCGATCAAAGATATCAAAGTGAAATGATCGAAGCCAGGAGGATGAACAGCAGGGTCCTTTTTGTGGACGTTGTGATTCTTATCCGGCGAATTTCTGCCAGCGCCAACATCTGTGTAACACCCATAACCACAAATACACTCAGCGCTTAAGTCGGACTAGGGCAGGGAAGGGCATCTGGGCAGTTCCCAAAGTTTGGAAGTTCCTAAAACCTAAGCCCTACATTGTGTGCTCACGCTAGAAACTCGATGACATGCCAACCCAAACGCTTTACAACGATCTGCCACAAGACTGAAGCCTTGAAGCCTGAGCCCTCAACCCCAACCCGCTACATCGATATGTTAGCTTCCATTTCCATCCCCCTTTACACCCGAATGTGCAAAAATGTATATATATATATCTATATATATATATATAACGGGTGGTGTTCATTTTCCATTCCATCCTGCCACTAAACCCAAAACCCTAAAACATCACTGTATGCCCCTATATTACCCTATAGAACCCCTACAGCATCCGTATATATTTACATGTGCGTGTACAAAAACCCTTAACCCTAAGCCCGAAACCCTAAATCCTAAACCCAATAGTCGTTTCCATTTTTCCACTATCCCATTATATACAATGGTAGTTTCTATTTTGCAATAACCTAATAGAAACCCCCAACATATACCCTGTAACCCTAAACCCTAACCCCAAAATCCTAAACCCTAAACCCCAAACTTCCTAAATCCTAAACCCTAAACTCTAGATCCTAAACCCGAAACCCTCATTCTCACCCAGGCCTGCTTAGGCCGTACCCACCTTTTCCAGGGTGCCTGGACCCAGAACTATATCTGGCAGAAATTCACACCATCGCTTGGAGCTACTATGCAAGCCTAAAGAGCTTGTAGAACGTGAGCTGCGCCTCCAGGTGCTGAGGGGACCTCTTCTCATTTACTGTGGCTCACTAAGGTATTAATAACCCTAAACCTGGTGACCTTGTGCTGGGGGGTCTTCTGGGCGTCGCTCTGGAGGGCCACTGGCCAGGTCTCCCCTGGAGGTGGCCCGGAAAAAGGCTGAAATTTAGGGTTTGCTAGCCCAAAAGACGCGAAATCTGCTTCCAAACCCAGCGTTCTGATTCAGAAAACCTAGCCCCGGAGGCTCCGGAGGCCCTTGGAGGCTTTTTCGGAAGCCCTCGGAAGGCCTTCAAAGACCCTCAGAAGCCCTCACTGCGGCGGGCCGTTGTTTAACTCGAGACGTCAGAGAACAGTGGGAATTTAGGGCGTCAGCCCTGAAACCCGGAAAGGAATAAAGTTGGGCGGATGCCTGCGTAAGCAAAGGGTGGGAGGAGTGAGCCAACACACTAATTTTTGGTTTCTCGGGCACGAGAGATGTGCCCGCCAGATATGCCGCCCCCCCCTCGAACCCTTGGGTGTGTCGGGGCGCCATTTCTACATGTTGCCTCCAGCCGCCGCGCAGCAAGACGCCCCTAAACCTTAAACCCCTAAACCTTGACCCCTAACCTTAACCCTAACCCCTAAACCAAAATCCTTGCCTTGGCTTTCGCCTTAGCCTTCGCCTTCGCTTTCGCCTTCGCTTTCGGCTCAGGGGCAGCCTTTGCCTGACCACGGTAAGGGATACCAATTGGGGTAATATCAGGGTTTGGGGTTTAGGGTTTAGATTTAAGGTGTAGGATTTGGGGTTTAGGATTTGGGGTTTGGGGTCTAAAGACCCATTGCGGTAATATTAGGGTTATGGTGGAGTAATTTGGGGATGATGGAAAATGGAAACTACTATGATACTGGGGTTATATAGGGTTATATAGGGATAGTGGAAAAGAACATGGAAACTACTATTTAGGGTGTAGGGTTGAGAGTTTTGGGTGTAGGATTTTGGGTTTAGGGCTCATTCTCCAGGGGGTGCTATCAAATCTAAGCTCTCAAGAATGAACAACTGCTTTGCCAACATTTAGGCCTCAGATTGGCTTACAAACCCTTAGCTTAACACTGTAGATGGTTGTAAGGCACGCCCGGGGACAATCAGTTTTGAAAGGCAGCAAAAATGGATAGGCATGCAAACAGGACGAGGTGGGGACCTATGCGATTGGACATGGCCATTTTGCCAACCTCAGACACGATGGCGGCCTTGGCCTTGGCTGTCGCCTTCGCCTTTGCCTTCGCCTTGGGCTCTGGCTCCTGGGCACAAGAGCATAGGGGTCTGGGGTGAAAAATTGTGAATATGAAGCTGAAAGAAGCCTAGGGGTGGTTTAGGGTTATATAGGGGGTCTATATTTAGGAATAATGGATAAGAAAATGGAAGCTATTACTTAGGAAAACCATCAGGGATAAGATTTAGTAATTCAGAACCCATACATGCAGGCCGTAAATGTACGGGCTGAAACCTGTTTCTGTCGAGCCATAGGGAGCTTTGTTTGCGATCTTGCGCTTGCGTGGTTTCTAATGAGCCCTAAACCCTAAACCCTATACCCAAACCCTAAACTTTATACCCTAAACCCTCTAATTACCCTAAATCAATCCTCTACCCTAAACCCTATACGCTAAGCCCTGTACCCTAAACCCTCAAAACCCTATACCCAAAATCCTTGTCTTGGGTCATGTAAGAGGGAACCCTACTTGAGCCACAGTCTAAACTCCTAGTTTTCTCTTAATAACCACTATAATCGCCACCTATATAATTTCCAGGTAAGCGAGTTTAAGGAGTTTAGACTATAGCTCATTTATGGAAACCCCCCCATATCTATCGCCCAGCTGCATTCTTTCCCCAAACCCTAAACCCTGTATAGTAGTTTCCATCCTCTTCTCCATTATCCCAATATTACCCCAATATACTATTGCAGTTTCCATTTCATTTTCAAGTAAATCCCAATATTACCGCAATATACTATAGTAGTTTCCATGTTCTTTTTCATTATCCCTATTATCTACCCGAAGCCCTAAACCCTAAATCCTAAACGCTACACCCTAAAGCCTAAAACCCTACACCCTTACAGTCTATATGAGCCATTGTTCAAACTCCTAGTATCCCCCTAAATAACCCCTATATAGTCCCCTATATAACCCCCTTTAAGGAGTTTAGACTATGGTTCATATTAATTTAGTAGCGCCAGGCCAGGAACTATCCCGCACTCTCTCCGCAGAACCGTCCAGAATCCCCTGAACTGCAGTAGACAAGTGGAACCCGTCAATCGGCAGCTTTCAAACACGAAGCTCTAAGAGGCCTCATCTGCACTATAGTCTAAACTCCTCCAACGGCGGGCGTCATATGGGGGATTATACGTCAGGGGCTCCCATTGCACGCCCCACGTTCATCGAGCCTTGTTGGGGACATCGGGAAAACATGAGATGAGAACACCCCAATGTGTAGAAGATACTGGTCTGGACCTCTTGCGCCCTTCGTGCTTCGAGAAAATACCACACTGCACTATGTGCCCAACCTCACGGTTGCGATATCCTCCCCGCAAGTTTTTCACAAGAATGGCATGGCGATACCCTTTGATCCAAGGTCCTTTGCGGCCTTTCCCTTCTTCTTTACCTTCGTCATAGGTTTGTGGCATGTCAGAGCGTTGGGTCCAGGACCTATATACGGGTCTGAGAGCTGAGTAATAATGTACTTATCTTGCAGCATTGTGCACAGTTTCTTAGACATGAAAACGGTAGAAGGCTGGTGCGCCTTGTGTTTTCCTGAACCGCAGCCAATTAAGATAAAGCTTGCTCCTAGGGATCAGTCCCAATACTTGTGAGAATCGTGGATTCTCTCCTAGGGATAGTCGAATTTTGGAGTCTTAGAGGCCCCTAAACGCTGAACCCCTAACCATATTGACAATGGCTGCGCCCTGAAGGCTTGCAAATTCTGGGGATGACAGACCAGCGATGAAAATCCTATCTGCAAGGACTACAGTAAACGGACCCCTAGGTTTTTTGGTAAATGCCCCTCTTGCATGTCGGGCCCAAATTAGATGGAAAGTGACAACTGCTTGCTGGTTGCTAGTACAGAATGGTGGAACGGTCGTTCCCTGCTACTGGAAGCAACCAGCAAGACAATGCTAGATTCCAATCCACGGTTCAAACAAGCGAGGGGCCGGCTTCATAGCACAGCTATTTTGGGGCCAATTGAGGGTGTGAGGCTATCTGCTTCAATGGGAATCTGGCTGTACTACAGGGGCCCAAATAATTATCATTTTGAGGTCCATTTCAGGTACCATAGACCATAATTATACAAGGAATATGGAACTATAATATTGGTAATTATTTAGGCCATAATATACAACAATATACTATAATATACTATAATCTACCAAACTATACTATAGCATATAAAAAATATACCAAAATATACTATCATATACTATAATATTGGTACTTCTTTAGGCCCCTAAACCCTATTACAATATAATGGTTTCCATTTTCTTTTCCATTATCCCAATATAACCCCTATATAGCACTATATGGTATTGGTAGTTATTTAGGCTCCTATATTAGTTTGTTGACTGCCCCTCGCTGCATCGGGCTGCAGTCTTCTGGCTCAAGGCCGGACCCACTGTCAGAATATAGAGGGGACTAAGTAAACACCAATATGGGTAATGGAAAAGAACATGGAAACGGGGTTGTATAGGGATAATGGAAAATAAAAAGGAACTACAATTTAGGGTTTAGGGTTTAGGGATGATTACCCATGTCTTGGTTCCAGATTCCGACACAGCACAAAAAGCCTTGACAGGTCGTCTGCAACACACGGGCCCGCAATAGTGTTTTCTTATGGTCTGCAGCTATTTGCCCCATGAATACAAATCAACTCTCCAAAAACAAGCCGCAACCACAGTGTCATCAGTTTGACAAACCAATAGGCCTTCACCCGCTCTAGAGACAGTCCTCAGGTAGGACAAAACAATGCACCAAGTCCAAGAAATCTCACCCCCTCTTGAGCTGAAACGTCTTGCCGTCCAGCAGCGGGCTTGCATTCTTCCCAGTACGCTGCAATTGCTGCCTTCTTGTACTTACCTGCCAACACTGACTGGTTCTGCCATAGCTTCCATTGGGGACGAGGCGGTGCGAGCTTGAAACGGCAGCCCTTCATTCGTCTTAGGACTTCTGGGCCTTCAAGAGAACTTGTTTTGGGCGCCGCCATAGGTCGCTATCTAGATCAGAGAGCGAGAGCTACAGGACTTTCTCGCTGTTTGGCTCAAGCAGGGTTCCCAAAATTAGGGGCCACTTTTTTGGTGGTCCCCAGAATAAGGATGAGAATACATGTGGTTCTATATTGGGGTGCCCCTTTACTTTTATTTGGGACCTTGCGTTGAAGGCTCTACCATTCCGGGCCCCGATTCTCAGGGATTGCTTATACCTTCTTGCTCTTCTGCATATGAGCTACTGTCTAAACTCCTAGTATCCCGCTTAATAACCTCTATAGTCCACCCTTTTTTCATCCGCTATATAAACCCCCTTTAAGGAGTTTAGACTATGGTACATGTGCTATCTGCTATCTGACTAAATAGGAACCCAGTTCGTACGACCTCTCAGCTTGCAGCATTCTCGTCAAGCTTTCTTCTGATGCATGCGTAAACAAGCTTTATCCTGAAGACCATACAGCTTGCAGTCACCCAGCTTCAGTCCCCACATGTAGCAACCCCTACACCAACTCCTGCATAGGCCTACCCTCCGCCGCAATGTAGTCCCAATCTCTTCCTGAACCTACTCTTCCTGCTACTACTACTTTTCCTCCTACTCCTCCTCCTACTGCTGCTGCTGCTGCTACTACTACTACTACTACTCCTGCTACTACTACTACTACTACTACCACCCTCTATCTGCCCAACGTCCATGTCACGTTGAGCTGAGGAGCCCCTATAGTACTCAGCGAGCTCATCATAGGTGTATGCCGCACCGTCCTGCAAAAACAGGCAAGTTCTTCTACAAAAGCATACCAAGCTGCAGTCGCATTCTGGCATTAGTGCCTGCAAGACCTAGACAAACAGCCCAACTAATGATGCAACCTTACTAGATCAGCAACCTTGAGAGGCCCCTTGCAGCCAAACGTGGGTACGCTTTTGGGAATGCTTAGGGGCTCAAGGCTCCGTTGTTATAATCCCCCTTAAGTAGATAGAATATGGGATGTATGGGGTTCTTATTAGAGTATGCCCAAAGCCATATTCTGTTTACTTGAGGGGGACTATAGTGTAGTGAGCTTCTACCACGCAGTCCTCCTATGGGAGGAGACTGTACTGCACCTTTGTGAACTCGTTGAGGTGGGTTGTATGAGCGTTATATAGGGGACCACTGTAGGGTTTATTAAGGGGATACCAGGAGTTTAGACTATATCTCATATGTCCCGGTCGAAAATCCCACACTTTAGCCTAGAAGCCATTTGAAGAGGCACTTGCGACTGGCGAGATAGAGCGAAACGGGAGTTTACTGCGCAATGTTGAGGGCCTCAAGCAATCGCCACATATGGTCCCATGCAGACTCCTTCAACCTCCATTGAAATCACTAATCTCCGTTTTGAGGCGCGTCGAGCTACTTGTTTGCTACCCATACTTGCTGAGGCCAAGCGAGTAAAACCACCCGTGTGCTAAATAATTCGTTCATGCAGTCTGGTCCTTGTAGCGAGCAGGAGCAGTCTGGCCCATTGGCAATTACACATATGTATCGATACCCGCTCGGTTTGGACGCTTTTATGTTAATAGCACAAGAACGATTTATGCTCTACAGAGTCACATGCCTCAGGGTCAATGCGCTTCTCCGCAGGCGGCATAGTTGCCTTCAGAGCGCAAGGAAAGTCCACAGGCCGTAGGAACAAATTCCGCTATAGGCCCTTCCAAGCCCTGGTAACCACAATAGGTTTAGTCTGTTATTCAAGGGCACATGCTTCATGACTCTTCTCTAGTTTTCCAGAGCGGACTTCAAATGTTGAGCGCATCCCGGACGCCAAACGACATGAAAGAATCGCATCGGCGTCCGTTGATCGCGCGGTGGCCAACAACTTCCTCACTGGGTTGGCCCCTAAAACCCTTTGACAAACATTAGTATATACGGCCCCTTATTAAAGCCATTAGGGGAAAGTATTAAATATCCTAGGGGCCTACCCAGCTCACAGAACCCTTAACCAATCAGGTGCGACTAACAGCTCACGTCCAGCAATGACAAGACAAGTCACGCTGTCAGAACTTTATTGGGGTTCCCCATAATAATAAGGATGATAGTATATTGGGGTCTATATTAGGGTCCCCTGATTTAGGGAAACTACCACGTCCAGCAATGACATGACAAGTCGCATTGAAAGACAGACAGCCCCGGAGCCCTGGAGCCATGTTCCGATTACTACAAGGGGGGTTTAGGGTTGAGGGTTTGGGGTTTAGGGTTCCTAAGGATTACTACAGGGATTATGTAGGGGACTACTAATAATGGAGAATCAAATGGAAAAGAAAATGGAAAATGAAATGGAAACCCTAGGTACCTTTAAAGGGGAATATAGGGATATGTAGGGCTATTACCCCAATAATGGAGAATCAAATGGAAAAGAACACGGAAAATGAAATGGAAACTGGGGTTATATAGGAGTTATATTGGGGATATCTAAGCAATTACAAACATCATGTTGAGGCCTATTGGGATACCCTCTACTATGGTTATGTGGACGAGGAATCTAGGACCAGAATATCGGTAAATATTTGGGCCCTTACAGAACCCTAAACCCTAAACTCTCTTACACTACTTTACTTTACGCTTCCGGAGTAGTGGCAGTGTGGCATGCGCCAGCAACTTTTGGAAGTGCTGCTCTTGCTGACTCGGCGCTCCTAGGGCTTGTTGAGGGCTCCAGAGTATGTCCCTCGGCCAGCAATCCTCACAAGTACACGTGCTAGACATGCAAATACTAATGGCACTCAAACAGTGCTACTAATAGTAGTGGTGTTGATCTTAATAGTGACTTGTGATAATGATGACCGAATTAATTTGAAGGGTAACGTTGATAATCGGAATGCCATTGTGGGGGTGTATGTGTCCCAAGTTCTCGTCACTGGACCATGTTAGCCGCAACTCCATCCAAACAAGCCTGAAATCATAAGCCCAGCCCGGAACAGTCTTGTCGAAGACCAGCGCGCCACGCCCAATTAGATTCTCCAACCGAAATCCCTCCCTAAACCCCTAAACCCCTAAACCCCTAAACCCTAAAATCCAATACGTGCATCCAACATTGTCCAAGGGCGGCGCTGACTGCTTTAGTAGGGAGGCCTTGGCCAGGCATCAGACAACGGGGATGGAGATCCCAGGGCATCAGTCGCAACTAGCAGAGAGTTATAATCCACCTTTAGTAGATAGAATATGGGGTATATGGGTCTCTTAGTATAATATACCCAGAGCCATATTCAGGGGACTATAACACATTTTCAGCAATGACCCTAACATGGATGGCACTGCGCCCAAACAGGGAGCATGTTTCCAAGAGCCTACTAGGACTGCAGGCAACCACATGTCCAACTCAATTGCACGCACGGCTCCGCGTGTGGCGTTCATGAGGAGCCTAAACTATTGAAATAGGTTCTCGTGGTATGTTCTACTCTTCATTATACACGCTAGGTAACCACTCATGTCTCTCTAGCCACCTGTGCAGCTACCACTCATACCAAACAACATAAAGAAACTTGCATAATCATTGTCAACATGTCATCAAAGTTCGGGCAACACAACCTGCCCCATACCCATGTTTGAGTGAAGTGTTCAGATTGAAAAGACAGTCGTATCAAACTCAGACTTTGCTGTGCACCCCCCCTCCCCCCACCTGCCCTGAACCAGAAAGCATCAGTCCAATCCAAAACTTGCTGCATCCTAGCTTCGCAGGAAAAAGAAGACGCACAGAAGTGTGCGCAAAGTGGGACGGATACCTATCGTTGGAGATGTAAGATTCCGGGGCATGCAATGTTCAGACACCATTCAGACTGCACGATCGGGATTGGGAGTTTAGGTGAGTGTCCAGGATTCGGGGCTCGCGATTTCGTTCAGGGTCTCGCAGATTGTGGAGCATCGAGTGGGCCGCCACTACCGCCGCCCATGCGCAAAAATACTTACGCAATAATTGCATAAATTTCAGAATCGAGTTCGTACTTAAGTGTACCCCAGCATGCTAGCCGTAGTGTGAACGAAGGAAGCCAGATGCGAGTAGAACGGCCAAAAAAACTTAGCGAGGCACAGCAAGGGGTGGTTGAGAGCCGCACTATTTTCACAGAGTAAAGCATGCATCATAATGTTCAATGCACAATTCATGTGTTAAACAAGCGAGATCACGAACCTGTGCATGCCTTACCTGAGCATCCAAAAACAACTCTGACGAACTGCTTGTAGCGGCCAAGCATCTCGTCAACTCTTGCAATTTTGATTCAGGGTTCAGGGTCTATGGCTTGGGGTGTAGGGTTTGGGGTTATGAGCTTGGAGTCATGAGGAAGGGCTGGTTGGGGAGGTAGGACTTTCTGTGATGTTGGTTTCACTGACCGTGGATAATAGCAGTAGCCAAGATTTCTCTTTTCCGTCTGATTCTTCTTCAGTCCCCAGCAGCTAAACCCCACGTGTCCCGGTAATCCCAGTAAAATCCTAAGGCTTCGATTTCATGATCCATTCCAACTGCCTTTTGTTTCTCCGCTATTTAAAAACGCCTACCTGGTGCTTTCACCTTACACGCGGCTTAGGGTTTGGAGGAAATCAAACTTCCAGGGTAACCTCCAGACTCACATGGGGGTTTCTCAAGAAGGGGACCCTAAACACTGCCCATGGATATACAGTCCTTAGTCGATTACCTCACCGCGCCCCTCTATACCAACCCCCCAGCCCCGAGGTTGCCCCTTCTTTTAGGCTTATTAAAATTCACTTGGGTAAACCAATATCGGGGATCATCTATAGGAGGGGTGTATTTGAGAAAGTCCCACAAAGAAATCTGCAAAATTGGAAGCCTCGAGGAGGTCGGCGCGTACGCCTTAGCAGTCAAAAGCTGTCTCTGTGCCAGCAGTGGCCAAAGCTTGGCAGGCGTCTGGGTGGAATATTACTACATTGTCTTTACGTTATATCGTATAATCTTGCTATGTCTTTATTGAACGATTGTTCTCGTAGGTATTAGTATGATAAACAAGCCCCCTTAGTTGGTTTCACCCAGTCATCTTCCATCTGCGACCTCTGAAAAGCCGCCTTCTACTACAAGTACTTTATCCAGTAGAACGCTAGCAGGCAATCCATAACAAGGTGGCGAATCGGTACTAATCCTAAGGTCGTAGGTTCGACATAGATTAATCCTCACTCGCCACATCTTCGGATGCTCTGTTTCCAAGTACCGCCGCTTGGGCACTATTCCGCACTATGAAGCTAAGGTGGGTAAATGCAAACGCCAGCATCAGCCTGCCCACCTCCCCCTCCCAAGACAGTAGAGTAGCCTTTGCTAAAGAGAAGGGAATGAAAAGTACAAATCATCGGTAATACAAGAAACTGCACTGAAAAAGAAACCGTTGCTCCCGATAAGATTCCCATCGCCCCGTGTCTCAGCACATGCCTTGCCAAAGACGACCGAAAAGTTTTGTGAGCAACATAAGGATATATCATCGACCTTGCCATAGGTACTTTTCAAAGGAAGATTCTTGTGGATGCCTTGATGGAAGCCGTGCGAATGATAAAAGCTAGGGCTGAGGGTTTAGGTAATGAAGAGATATAGGCACCGTCATAGGGGGATTACATAGGTCTTGTGATATAGGGATTCAATTCCCCACTACCCCAGCCAGCATTGCTAGGATGGTCAGAGTGAAGACCCCTGCAACCCCTGGCCCAAGAAACCTCACGGCATTAAGACTTCTAGCCCAGCCATTCTTCAACTAGCTCTGCACGGCATTAGCATTGCAGGCTTTCAGCCTGGTGACTAATGTAAGGGTTTTTCGTTTTGGGCCTGTAAAACAGACCCCTTGAACTCCACAGTCATCCTGAACCAATATACCACGCATGGGCCCCTCTACCCTCCCGTGAGCCGTCCAAGTAGCAAAGTGCAGCACTTGCGGCGCTTGGAGGGAAGCACGGCAAGCTTGCAAGAAGCAGGTTCGGGCCAAGGAAGCTGCACAAGGTTCCAGTTGTAGTGATTTTTTTTAGAGGCTTTAGGACTTCAGCCCTTACTCATATCACGTGAGCTTCAAGAGTTGCAGTCTTTGCAAAGTACTGTGTATGGCACGGGGGGCAGTGCATGCAAACCTTTCAGGTACCACGCTACACATTGAGCAAAGTGCTCATCTTAGAGACAGGTAACATATGTAACCCTGAGTTCGCAATGGGCAAGGGCCTAACTCGGATACGAGTCTACAGATGTTTCAGGGAAGCGGAGGAGGGAGTGCAAGCACTCTTATAAGGGTGAAGGGATGATTTGCTCCCTATGCACATAAACACATACAGTCACACACATATCATACAAGTAGTTACAGTTATGAGGACAGTTCTAGGGATTGACGCTTGATGAGGCTAGCGATGCGAGCGCTCTTTTTCCTTTTGTACTCTGTCCTCTGACCAGATCAACTCTCACTGTTTTCAAGGCATTGTGGGGCGGAGAGTGGAATGCTTCACATCTGCATGTGCAGAACCGCTTTGTCATGCTTTGTCCTTCTGTGGGCTTCTGTGGGGAACATCTGCGGGAAAGTGCGGGGCATGTCTGGTGTTTCAGTGGCCTAAAATCCCCTGATCCAGAGAACAATTACTGGAAGAATCTGAAAGGAGCTACCTCCGCTCCTTTTGGTGGGGTGCGGATGTCAGCCACATTGTGGTATGAGCCCCTGCCACCGAAGAGTCTGAAGTGGCAATTGCACGGAGCACAGGAAACAAGCACCATCCTGTCCAAACACAAGAGCCAAAGGCTAAGATTCTGTTCGACGGTTTAGACTTTACGGCTTAGGGTTTCGATGGATTCCCGAACCACCTCCGTATTACGTCACAATAGGTTGCCCTTTAACCAACGTGTTAGCCTTACCCAAGGTTAATTCAGGGGGAACCCAAAGGGGGGAAGTATGTGGAGCTTAAGGGAATCCAGGGACATAATCCATATCTACATATATATATATATATACATTTGCTTTTAAGCTGTTTGCGGATGAGTCTGTGACGGAGTCTGTGACTAATGACTGAACGTATATTACAAAACACTGGCTTAAGGGTCAAAGGAAAATGTACAGTGGCTATGTTGTAGGGATTATAGAAGGGTTATACAGGGATTATATAAGCTATATAGGGTCAATATCCTAGCGGTTTTAGAGTGCCATGTATATCTAGTGGCCATGCCCCAGCTAACTTGCTCTACAGTCTGCAGCGCTGTTACCACCCCTCCAAACTCAACATAGTAAAGCTCGACCAATGTTCCCATCCAATCACAACGTGGTCCCTTCTCAGTCCGTATGTGATGAGCCTCAGCACTCCAGCTCCTACCGCTGTACACCAAGCGATATGCTATACAGAATGGTACAGCCCGTGTGGTACCGGTCCGATTGCCTGAGCCCTTTAACAAGTCAACAAGGGCCGGTTTCTGGTTTTGGTCCGGGATCCGGGCCCAGGGTAGCTTCGGGATTAGAACTGAAATTCTAGTGTAGATTCTAGCAGAAAGGTTCACCACCTTTTTGGGAAAGCAGATGAACTCAAATGATTCTTCCCCTACCCCAAATGGGTCCCTCACTCAAGCGGCGCAGTTGCAAGCCAAAGTATATGAAAGAGTCAGAGTATGAAGGACAATACAGGGGCGAGCCAGTTGAGGTTGCCGGTAGCCGACCTCTGGCTTGTGGGGACTGGTGTAGATGTTGTAAGGCAAAGTGTACGATGGTATAATATACAAGGAATATTAGTTGTTAAGTGGTTTTGGGCGTTTTGTTTTCGAGCGAAAGTGGTAGGTGTGGGAGAAAGCAACCAGATAGATGCTGACTACTACCTTTAAAGGGTCTCGTTCCATGCCCCTCATCTTCTGGCAAGTTCTATACTATCCGTGAGACATAGATCCTTGATTAACAACTGTACGGACGCGGAAAGGGGGATACTCACTCCATGACACCGTGAAAGGGACCTACGCCTCAAATCTCCATGCACCGACAACCTCCTCCCCTAATAAGAATCCCTCCGCACCGTCTAGTCGTAAATATTCCCCACGGCATGTTGTATAATGGAACTTTGTTTGACGGCATTTGCTATTGGAGGGGTGGGGGTGGGGGTTGTTGTTTGGGCAGGGGGTTGACCTTCGCCTGAATAAAACAAATGCCATCATCTTCTCATGTTATTTAACCCAAACCCCTGATTAATAAACCCCGTCCCCTCAATGGGGATCATACTAAAAATCCTAGTATTAAGGCCCGTTTAGTAATCGCGTGTCTACATTAGGGTTTAGCGTTTAAGGCCTTTGTTTTTGTCTGGTGGTGTCAAAGGAAGGCAGGGATGGATCCTTACAATTTTCCAATGTCAATGTCCAACTGAGCAATAGTAACTGTTGATGCTCCAAAGGGTAATTATCCTTTGAAAGGCCTGTATAAATACCGCTTGCATTTTCCCATCTTACTATTCAATTGATTCCGTTGTTGGTGAAATACCCTAAGGGTCCAAGTACCTAATAATCATATACTTACCCAAAACCTGTATTAGAATCACTATTGCCCGAAACCCAAGTACCCAATTATTGGGTACTTGGATCTTCTGGGATACTGCTTGAAATTTCGAATAACAGCTTCGCAGTCTTTCCGGTCTACCACGCCCGGGCCGGGTTGTGACCGAGCCGTAGCAAAGGTGTCCGGGGCCGGAATGCGGCGTCGTGCCTAAACACTGACATCCCAAGTTCTAACCCCTCAGATTTAGTAATCCTCCCCCATGAAGAACAAACCTTCATCGCTGGAACTCGAGACTTTAGGGTTTAGGGTTCCCTCCTCCTTGTCTGGAATGGTCCTCCGGACATGCAGTGACGGGTCTAGACCCAGCCTGCCTAAATCAAAAGATCCAATGCCACAATGGGATTTACTAGGGTTGATAGCACTTGGGCTTACAACAATGCTCGAGACATTTGGCAGCATATGCTGGGCTGGTTGTTTTCTGGGGGACACATGTAGAAGGGTGGGCTTGTTACTTAAGTGTAAGTACAGTACACTCTGAAAGTGAATCTTAGTCAACCTTTTTGCTCAACATCTACCTGCCCTACTCAAGATGTAGGGTTTCGAGACTCCTTGCTTCTGCCAGCATGCCAACACTTTGACCCCAATCGCTCTGCCACGGAGTGTCGACGTCTGGGTTGTTCGTTGGCAATACTGCGACCAGTGATTAGTCTGCATTTCTGAGCAGGCATGCGAACTTTGCGATGGCTGGATACCGGGCTAGATGATGATTCATTGAAAACAGAATGAATTGACCAACCCAGATTTTGGTCTGAAAATCATGTGCCGAGTAGGCCATCAAGGCGCCAAAATGGACACCTGCGCGAAGAGCAGCGGCCGTGATTGGCTTTAAATGCATGATTACTTGGGGACAGAATCTAAACTCCTTGCAGGGGATTCTATAAGGGATTCTATAGGGGACTACTATAGAGGTTATTAATACTTTCCATTTTCTCTTCCATCATCCCTATATAACCCCATATATCCTAAAAAAATACACACCTTTATTCTGAATCCTAAGCCCTAAACCCTATATACCCTATATGTACCCACTCTAGCAACCCTCATGGTGAGGGAAGTAGCGCTGCGAGCCCCGCAGTCCCACATCTTGTTGACACTTCAATACGGGGTTTTTCAAAATTGGTTTAGGGTTTAGGGTTTTTAGGGTTTGGGCCTACTATAATGGAGAATCAAATGGAAATAAAATGGAAAATGAAATGGGCACTGGGATATATAGGGGATTATAGGGGTTAGGGTTTGCCAAAATTAGGCGTACCATTTTGGGGCTTCCCTATCATAAGGACTATTACATTGTGGGGCCTGTCTTGGCTTCCCCCTCTTTTGGGAAACTACCATATGGGTCGGACAGTTCCTCTCGCTGTGGTCCTCCTTCCGCTAGTGCAGACCCGTGATTAATCAACCCCCTCCCCTGAATAGGGATCATAATAGCGGTCCTAATCTCAAGGCCCTTAACAGGAGGGCGTTTGTTAATCATAGGTCTACATTACCCATCATCAGCATAGGACAAGAATTAGGCACAAAACCATCTTTTCAAACATCCCTATGAATAAGACCCCAAAGACCTGTAGCCCTGCAGGTGACCCTGCTCAGTTGTGTTCGTGTCTGTGTTTGCAACTTACCGAGAACAACACATCATGAAATGTAGGGGGTTTCCCAAAATTAGGGGTACTTTCTTGGGGGGTCCCCATAATAAGGATCATAGTATTCTGGGGTCTATATTGGGGTCCCCCTCTTTTGGGAAACTACCATATCCTCCCTTTACCGCCCTCCATGTGGGTGATTGTCAATTCCCGGCTGAGCGGGCTGAGTACTGAGTCCTTTTGATTCAACCTTTGAATACATCGTGGATGAAATTTCCAAAGCTTGCAGTTCCTACAGGACACGGACATGTCTTTCTACGAATACTTGCCCGGGCAGGATTCGCAAATCAAAGTATCTCGAGATGTAGCACAAGACGCGCATATAGTTTTCATATCAGATTTTGTCACCCCTGTTCTAGACCCCGAAACCCCAGCCTCTTAATCTTCACCAAAACAACAAGCAAACGCTCAAAGCGAAACTCCACACCCTAAGCCCGCAAACGCACGACACTGAGAAGCCTCACCCTAAGCCCCAAACACTCTGCATAAGGAAACTACTAAAATGGGCTAAGTTATAAGGGGATTATATCATAGTATATTCTAGTATCATGTAGTATAATATAATGTATTCTGGTATATCATGATATAATATCGTATATTTTGGCATATTCTAGTATAATATAGTATATTATACTATATGATAGTATGATATTATGTGTTATGGTCCCCAAAGCTCCCTGGTCTCACAGACCGCGCCTCGCGGCGCTTGCACCCTGCCAGCTTGGGAGCCTTTGAAGGCCGGCTGCCCGAACCATGCGCCCAGGGAGCCACGGCTTGGGGCGGAGGCGACTTGGGGCTTTGTTAACATAAGCCCTAATCTAAACGCCTCAAAGGGGGTTCATAAAGGGGATTCTACAGGAGACTACTATAGGGGTTCTTGAGGGGAATACCAAGAGTTTAGACGATGACTTGCCGCTTTTGTTGACATGACCATGACCGATAGTCCCCCTTAAGCAGATAGAATCTGGGATATATGGGGATCTTATTATAATATATCTAACTAAGGGGGAATATAAGATGAGCCCTAAGGATGGGGTTGTACGAGGTTGGCATCCATGTTTTCAGCCTGTCCATTCCTGCGGCTACTTGACCATAGGCGCACCACCAGTACATCCACAACGTCAATGCTCCTGACTATAAGGACCCACACAATGGCCACAATTGATCTTGGAAAACGTGGAAGTGTGAGGAATGCAAAGCTGTTGTTTACAGCGCCATGGAAATTAAAAGAAAGACATGTTACACCAAAACACATTCTCCAAACAATGTCGGCTTTTGTAGATGCCATTGCTTAATGGTGTTGTCATGGTGCATTTGACCTTTGAAGTTTGCATGGCATTGTCACGGCGCATTAGACGTCTACTGATTCTTGTGCTCTAGGTAGGGTGGCATTGCTACAATTTGTTGCTGCGCTGGGCTGCTCTGACAGCAACCATGACAACACATTAGCTTCAGTGTGATCGGATCTCCTTGCCAGTAGAAATTCTTTGTCGTCCTCCCATGTCCTTCTCTATCTTGCGTACAGGGTAATTGCAGTGATTGAGGATTGCTTCGGGTCTAAGCTTGACGTGTAGTGCTGCTCTTCACTGTGTAGTCATGATCTATCATGGCTTTGGACGTTTTGCCAGGTTGACAAATTCTTGCGGAGACATCTGAAGTGCTAGCTGCTAGCAATGTTCGGCTTTATGTGCCTCTGGAAGCCGCCTCTTCACCAAATTAAATCACTCCCGGAAGCTCACTGAGCCGTCCCTCTGCATTGAGCATTTGGCCGTCAGCAGGCTAAGTGCTGGCACTGTGCCACGGGAGCAGGGGAACCTCAAAAAAGGGGACCTGGCAAAGTTGAAACCTGTGGGTGTGCATAATCATATTGCGTACTTTATTTCGTGAACTTTACTGTGGCAGCATATAGGCACAGAGCACGGAAATCATGACCGGAACGAAGACAGGACAGGAACGACAGGGAAGACAGCAGTCAATGGGAAGAAGGAGTCATAAAAGAGAGGGGGCACGAGGCATAAGCCAATCCGGACGGCCGGTGCGAGCACCCGGTGGTCTCCTGCGAGCAGGACCTCCGCTACGATGGGGCCAGAACCGGAAGGCAGGTGGGACGCGGTCTCCTGCGAGCAGGAGCGCTATGTCCCGACCAGTGAGTGACATGCACAAAGCAGAGCTCGAAAGTCAAAACTGGAGAGGGACGAGAGGGGAGGACAACAGCACACGGGAACTATAGGAGTAACAACCGAAAGGGGGCATTACGAGGCATAAGCCAACCCGGACGGCCGGCGCGAGCAGGACATGCGCCACACAATGGGGCCAAAGTGGGACGCAGTCTCCTGCAAGCAGGGTGCACCAGCACGAGCAGCATTAAAACCATTATGCAGGCTTTTCATGTTAGTATAATAATGCCTGTAGGAACACACAAAAGGGAAGCAGTATCAGCAATCCTTCGAGCTGAAGCTCCCGAGACTGACGAATGATGTTTAACGTGTACTCCAAACATGATGCTCAACAATTCCTTACGGTTATACTACTATAAAATGAAAAGTTCTAAGGACACTAACCCTTCCCCCTGTTATTAACCACCCCCCTAATATCAAACACTCCACTAGGAGTATTGACTATCGGGGGGGGGGGATAATATCAAACCCTAAACCCCTAAATCCCATTGGTTTTAGGGGGAGGAGATTACCGAAGTAAGGCCAGGTTCAGAATCCCCAAGCCTCAAGTTTAAATCGCGCACCGGTCTGCCAAGCTTCTGTTTTAAAATGGAAGCTACTATAGTATTTTGGGGTTTTATAGGGGCAATATAGGGATAATGGAAAAGAAAATGGAAACTACTATAGTATATTGGGGTTATATTAGGGATAGTGGAACTCTTGGCCTTCCACTACTACAAGAATGGTTGTAGATGGGGACAGGAAACTTTGGCACACATACTGATGTGCGCCCTCAACCTTAAGCCACATACTCTGTTAGCACGAAATCCCAACAATTCTGATGTAACTATGCAAATTCTGAGCATCAAGCCCTTAAGAACCCCTCCCACCCTAAACCCTCAACCCTAAACCCTAAACCGTAAACTCTACCACTGTGAGGTCCCCTCACCCGCGCGGGTGCGCTTTGGAAGCGCTGTCGGGCTGGAGCCCTTCAGCTCTTCTTCCAGGTCCTCACATCTCTGGTTTGGATTTAAAGGTAAAGGGCTATAGGGCTTAGGGCAAGAGGTTATAGGGTTTAGGGTTATAGGATTTTAGGGTAAGGGGCTAAAGGATTTAGGGCAAGAGGTTATAGGGTTTAGGGTTATAGGATTTTAGGGTAAGGGGCTATAGGGTGTAGGGTAACGGGTTATAAGGTTTAGGGTAAGGTGTTCTAGGAATAATGGGAAGGACAAGGGAAACAACTATAGTATATAAGTTTTCCATAGGGGTGCAAGTAGACAAGTAACACCTACGTTGGGCCCTAAAGTCTGTAAATATTTCCTACATTGGGCTATTTGGATCCCTCGCGTTAGACCTTGGCCTTTCACAATTCGTGGGCGCTTTAGAGGCTCTTGACACTGGCAATTTCATTACCATGCTCCTTGATTGCAGGGGTATATGTATATATATATATGTAGAGATGCATCCTACAAAGCCCTAAAAATCCAATTAAGGGTTTAGGGGTTAGGGGTTTAGGGTGTAGCTTGGAATACGGGAATACATTGTATAGGGATCATATTTCGTTATGATCTATTCCCTCCGACAAGAGGATACCGGGAGATGACTAGTGAACATCATGTATACGTACATGTTTGGCATGGCTACTGTCTTGATGTAAGCTTTGGATGCAGGATCTGTCCCTAGGGATCCAAGTATACGAAGAACAGGCACTACAGTCGTTAATATTGCCTACATCGCGCTATTTGGATCGCAAGGGTTCTGCAGGGTGTCAAACGGCGGAAGTTGAGTTTTTAGGGTGTCATGGAGATCGCTCTGGGAAATCATACGGAGGTTTCTCAAGATCGGGGGTTCTAAATTTTGGGGTGTCCACTAATGAGGGTCATCATGTCTTGGTAAGCCAGGCCAAAAACCCAGATTTTTGGAAATATCTCGGAGGAGCCTCTTAGTCTTCCCCAAGGTTCCGCATGAGGCTCATACGGAACTTATGGGAGATCCTTGCGAGCGAGTGTTGTAGAGCTGCCTTCACAACAACGCCGGTAGACAAAGCCATCACATTCGCAGTGCAGCAAACACTGTCCTTCTACAAATCTTGAAAACCATAAGAGGACACGTTGTCACTTGCCCAAAAGGACAACCTTTGGAGTAACCCCAGTTGCATGCAAGGCTCATGAGCTTCTCGCACAGCGCGGAGTTTCCTGCTGGGAGGCTCATCAGGCTGTTTTTGGCTTCATTCATGGAATGATTTGGTAGTTTGCCAAACTCAGGGGACCCCAATATAGACCCTAATATACTATAATCCTCATTTTGGGGGAGCCCCACTTTTTTTGAGAAAGCCCATTTGGCCTTTCAGGATGTGGGCTCTTGGCAGAATAGCTTCAGGATAGGTCGATTGAAGACTTACATACATGCGGCTTGGAGTTTAGGATTTAGGGTTTAGGGCTTAAAGTCTAAGCTTTAGGGTGTAGGATGTAGGGTTTAGGGTAGGTTCTGAACCCTGAGGGCAGTCCTCCCCAGAGCCCAAGCATCATGAAACAAAGGACGGCTTGTGATCTCAGCTCGTCAATCTGAAGGGCAGCTTCCATTCAACAAGAGGACCAATATAGACTGCCAATTACTCTAATCCTTATTATGGGAACCCATAAAGGGTCTCCTAATGTTTGGTAACCAACACTATATACCCCTATGGAGCCCCGTATATAGCCCTATATTAGGGTCCCCTAAGCCCTAAACCCCTGAACCCTCAACCCTACACTCCGAAACCCTGAACCCTACACCGTAAACCATGAAGGCACTGCATGCCTTCGGCATTGATGGACTTCAAGATCTGCTTCAATGTCTCCATCTGCTTGTCCTGTCGCTCCTCCAGAGCTGGGCATAGAAAGAATTTCTTGGTACTGTAGCGTTTTTGAATGGTGTTTATGTAGGGTAAACGGGGTTTATGAGCTGCATTCAACATGTCCTACAAAATTTAGTGGACATGGGTTCCGTATTAGGACATATTAGGGGCTATAGGAAACTACGAGCGGACCCCTATGTCCCACCTGATAAGGTTACTATAGACAGTAGCTCATATGAGCTAAAGAGAGCTATAGTCTAGACTCCTAGTATCCCCCTTCATGAGCCCCCTTTAAAAATCTCCTATATCATCCCCTATATAACCCCCTTTGAGGAGTTTAGACTATGGCTTACATGAAGACCTTCTGGTGGCTTCAGGGGCTGCGACTTTAGGGCTCTGAGGTCTGGTTTTGGCGGATTTAGAATGTTTAGGGTTTAGGGGTTTTGGGTTTAGGGGTTTTGGGTTTAGGGGGTTTTGGGTTTAGGGGTTTCGGGTTTAGGGAGGGTCTAGGATTGTGAGTGCGGGCTTTTGGTTCGGGGCAGAAAAGCCCATGGTCCCAGGTTGGCAGTGTGGCATATCTGTTTATAGAGTAATTCATAGGTTTAGCATAGTAATATACGGATTATGTAGCGATAATGGAACAGAAATGGAAACTACTATTTAGGTTAGGATGTGAACTTCTGTATCCCGCCACTGTTTAACTTCAAGAGAGTCTGGGCTTCAACCCTGAACCCTAAACCCTAAACCCTGAACCCTGCACCCTAAACTGAAGAACCCCATGGTTTTCGATGCCCATGACCAGATGTTGCTGTGATTTGTGCATCCCGGCAGGCTGCTGACCTCTAAACGGGGTTGCTGTTAAGGAACTTAAAATAGGTTTCATATAGGGATAATGGAAAATTAAATGGAAACTACTATTGAGGGTTCAGTTTAGGGTTTAGGGTTTAGGTGCTAACTTAATTCAAGCCGCCATATTGGGGAAACCCTATTTTTTTTAACTATATATACCAATTATGGGAACTTCATTTAAGTCCCTTAACAGCAACCGAGAAGACCGTACCCTCCAAAACAAACAATGCATTGAACCTTTCCCAGGTTCTCTGCACAGTTGTACGCAAAAAGGACCCGAGAGTATACGTGCAGATACATTGAGTTGAAGTACTACATGGAGCTAGGCATTGGGAGCAAAACAAAACAAAACTTTGGCAATGTCAGTAGAGTATATGAAGCATGACAATGCTGGGTACATGATGTTACTTCAGTACAGTATGTATGACCCAAATAGAACAATGACAATCATTCGTGCCAACGCTCCACCGTGAGGGATACTTACCATCATGCACAAAAGTCCAACCAAATCCTGAATGAGAAGAACCACCACAAAGTATTTGCTTGCAACACGAGGCCGACTACAACAGGTTAAAAAGTTGCACCCAATCCCCAATCTCTGTCACTCTTTAACACCTCACCCTATGCTTCGTGACATGAGCTAGAGTCTGAACTCCTAGTATCCCCCTTAACAACCCCTATCATACCCCCCCTATATGATCCCCCGTATAGACCCCTTTAAGGAGTTTAGACCATAGCTCACATGAGCAAGCCATACGGCAGCCATCAGGGATATTGGCACATGGAAAAGAGAATGGACACTACTATAATGGAGAATCAGATGGAAAAGAACATGAACAATGAAATGGAACCTAGGGATTATAGGGATTCTGGTTTCCCAAAAGTTTGGGAACTTAAAGATCCTCAACACCTTAAGAGTGACAAACAAATCAATACGATGTTTTGCAGGAGATGCACTTGCGCCCAACGGTGTACTGTAGTCTAGTCGACAGCTGCTCGTTGTGGTCTACGATGTTTGTGGGAACTGTCAACCAGATAATCCAGTGAATCAGCGGCCTTTTAACCCTGCCACCATGCACGATCTGTAAATTGTGGTCAACCCTTGCGCCCTGACAAGCTACGATTGGTCATGATGACCTCATCTAGACCTGTCTCAGCTCGATAAGAATAGAAGTGCCTTTCCTCTCTGATCCCCTTGCACGATCCCAAGCCAGCCGATCACTATGTCCAGGACGCTACAATCCCCTCAAGCTTCAACATCGAGCTTGGGAAGTGCAACCAAGTTTCCTGTGAGGCGCCCTTGCTCAAAATGCCAATTGCCTGAGCCACGTGGTCCCATTTAATGCACCCTGGGCATTTCTTAGAATCCAAAGCTATCAAAGGATGACACTGGCCTACACAAGGGCCCATCTGCATGAGTAGCTAATGATGTATTTAAAGCCCTGACGTCCTGGAATGTGAAACAATCCAAGGAAAGAATCCTTCATTCAGGCTTTGCAAAAGTTATTGAACAAGTGGGTTGCTGTCAAGGAAGTTTTTCTTCATTATTAAGGAAACCTCATTATTGACAACCTACTCATAATACGGTAGCTTAATGCAACTTCCTTAACAGCAACTAAGATAATGGGACACAGGATGTCCAGTCAAAGAACTGGCGAGTTCTTCGGTTGCTTAGGGGTACCATTTTGGGAAACTGCCAAATTTGCGTGTGCATGTGGATGCAAACCCTGCGCGGGCATTTTCCTCCGTAGATACTGGAACCCCGAACATTGAAAGATATGTTTCGGGCGCCTCAAGACGCAAAAAGACGCAACAAGTTTTGGCGGATCCCATCAAGCGATACTGCTTCTTATAGGTGCCCTGCCACTGATGCACTGTCACCACTGTTGCTGCTGCTGGAGGAGGAGGAGGAGGAGTAGCAGGCAGCAGCAGCGATACGTCGTTTTTGTTCTTGTTTGTGAATGACTACCAGCGGTAGCAGCAAAAATGACAGTACAAGTACTAGTAATGTGGTATGAGCACTAGTAAGAGTAACATTCCAGGTAGCACCTGCAATGCACAGGTAATTTTGCCCTTTATTCGTAGCTGCGCTAGTTGTAATAAGCAGCAGTACCACCGCCGCCACTGTGACCGCCATCACGACCAACCCCAACTGCGAGAAAGAAACAGCAGCAAGGCTAACCCCATCACGAACACCACTACTATAGCGAATCGAGTACAGAACAAAAACGACAAACGTAGGCTTTGCCTCAGAATGTCCTTGGAAAGGCATCCGGCACATATCCCGTAATATTTTCTTTCTATGGAAAACCATGATGCGCCTACAGTATGACAGGAGGCCGTGGAGGATGGGTCGTTGGAACAATTGACAGCAGCTGCTCCCTAGTACAAGCAACACCTTTACGAGCAGTCGTGACATGATGAAAGACCAGCTGCCTTCCTGCCGAGCAGGCTTCCGATCTTTTTCACCTGCCAGATTGCTTTCTTGTTGGTCGAAAATGCTGCTAGAATACTGTTCATCGTGCTATAACAATACTAGCAGTACAATGTGCACGGCTTCAGTCCAATATAGAAGGAGGTCATGATAAAGGCGATCCTGAATGCGCAGCGCTGTTGGATGATTTGGGCTGTGCAAGCTTGAATCCAGCTCGGGTAGCAAGACTTGCAGACCAAAGATTTCTCGGAGCGTCAGGCAGCACGCGTTTTCAGGGGAGCGAGAATTGATGGGGCTTGGTTTGGGAGGACAACAGGCGCAGCACATTATTCTAAGATTTCCGGGGCATGGGCTTCAGGAAAAGCGGAGGGCATGTCTCTCACAGTAAGGGTTTGGGGCAATGAAGCTTTGGGTTCTGCAACTGAAGGATCCTATACTCAGGAATTTCAAGTGAGGCTCTGCACCAAGCACATGGCATTCCATTGGAGTTGAGGCCGGGCCGATGTACCCAAACTCCAAGCTCAGAGCGGTTCAGCGTTCGCTAACCCAAAACCCTAAACCCTATGGCTCCCTAAACCTTAATGGGGATCAAGTAGGGATCCCAATACTAAGGCCCTTAAAAGGAGGGGGTTTATTAATCATGGGTCTACATTAAACCCTAAACCCTTAATAGTAGTTTCCATTTTATGTTCCATTATCCCAATATAACCCCAAGATAACCCCCATAAACCCAATATACCCCAATATCGCTCCCAGATCTCCGTGCCTCAATCAGATCCTTCTTGGGAATGTCGCTGTAGCTCCTGAATCATCGGGAAAGTGGAGGCTGAGCTGGAAACTAGGGCTGTAGGAGGTATATATATATATATATTCATGGCGATTACACAGGGTTTAGGAGTACCTAGTACACTCCAATACAGGAGAATCAAATCGACACTTTTTTTACCCGAAGGCTACAGCCAAAACCCAAAACGCTATACCAGAAGGCTATTGCAGGGCTTTTCGGAGGAGTAGGGCGCTGTCAACATCCTGGCAGCTTTGTCCAGCTGCATCCAAGGGTTTAGGGTTTAGGGTTATACTTGATGTCATGACAACTCTAGACTCACGAGACATTTAACTGATGACCAGATTCTTCACCTTTTCGGACTGTTGGCTGCGGAATTAGAGGGGCAGTTGTCGACACAGGCTCGCAGAAGTGGATAGCAGTAATATGGCAGTTTCCATAAATAAGGCGACCCCCATACAGACCCCAGCATACTATAGACTAAAATCCTTATTATGGGGACACCCAAAATGACGTACCCCTAGTTTCTTACAAAAATGCAGATACCTTTTGGTAGCCTGGAGATGTGTGAGTTCATTCGGGGGATGGCAGGGGTGCCGCGTAAGGATTTTGCAGTGGTGATTTTGCTCGGAGGTAACACTAGGGCGCCCTAAAGCAAAAGACTGTCCGAGTAAGGTCACTTTTGAGGGAAGCTCTGGGAAGACATAAGGGTTCCTAGAATGGGACTCCTTGTTTCAAGCTCTCTCAGACAACATCAGCATCAGTGCTCATAAGCTCCAGATTATTCCTCGTAAATCCTGCGATACATAGAAAACATATGACCTATTTTCTAAACTCCTCGCATCACCCTTGAGAACCCCTATACCAGTCCCCTATATAAGCCCCCGTTGATTAAAGGAGTTTAGACTATAGTTTGTATACATATATACATATATATATATATAGTTATTTATGCCTGTGTATCCCGACATATCCCTGCATGCTTTCAATCCCCAGCGCTAAGCTTGCTTCAGCCGTGGCACGCGCTCGGCGCTTCCGGTGTCACACATGCTGGCAGGCATTTCCTTCTTTCTGGTTGCTCGTGGCGGTATATGGGGCTTCATAAGGTGAAGGGGTTGGGGTTTTTGGCTTAGGGCAGGCAATGAACACTCAAATGGAAAAGCAAACGGAAAACTGAATGGCAACTGGGCTGATATCAATCATTTCCTGCTTTCTGTTGACAGAGTAGTCCGGAAAGAAGAAATGGCAAAGAAAACGGGAAACTGCGCATCTGGGCTGACCTCAAGCATTTCCTTCTTTCTGCTGTGTAGTCCGGAATGAAGGAATGGCAAAGAAAACAGGAAACTACTATATGAGTCATAGTCTAAACTCCTAGTATTTCCCTATAATAACCCCTATAGTAGTCCCCTATATACTTCCTTATAAACCCCCTTTCAGGAGTTTAGATTATGGCTCGTATGGTCTGGGGCTCAGGATTTGCAACGAATCAAGGAGTGGAAGCGGCCATGTAAATCACCATACTGTTGGGTTCAGGGTTTTAGGGTTTAGGGATTCAGATGCTCTACTATAAGGATCCATTTTCAGCTCTACTGGGGTCCCCTGTTTATGGAACGTACCATATGGTTCACAAAGTTCCGGATCCTTTAACTGGGCTCGCCTGCATTGTGGGAGGTATTTTTCAGCGGGGTAACTATAAGCATGACGGCTCCCAGAAGTATAGAAATACAAGAAACAAATCACGTCTGCAGAATGACTCTCCTATATCCCAAAATCAAGATAGAACCCGGCACGATTGCTACTGCGCCCATTCTAAAATGGTTCGCCCAAAGATTCTCCACAAAATATAGCCTCATTTGGGGTGCTGAGCACCTTGTTTATACCTACCCATGAACCTCTGGTTCTTGGTAGGGAATATGAAAATATATGCCCTATTAACCCCTGTACAATATATTCCCTTATTCCCTACTAAGAACCAGTAAGTAGGGCTTGATATCGGCTCTATGGCTCAGGCTGAGGCACAAATCGTTTCAAGAAGCAGCATGCAGAGGGTTTGGTCCAGGAGACCAGCTGCAGGGTCTAGGGTTTTAGGGTTAGGGTGCGGAAGAGGCGAATCATACTAACTTCAGCGAAGAAAGTAGTGGTACAGATTGGGGCAGAATTGCAATCCTGAGCTACCTCCAGATTGTGTATTCGGATTGCGTAGGCATGATGTTGAGACTTCGACGACGACCATTTCTTTTTTAGGAACTCAGGGGGTAGTTATAAGATTCCTTGATCTTTCGTTTTGGAGACCAAGTGCGAGCTGGCTTCGAGATGCCGACACAGGAGCAGTTGAACTCTCCCACGATCCACTTCTCATCCTGATCAGCGCCAGGGCTGTGGGCTCAGGGTTTCAACACTTCATAGCCTACAAGCCTTAAACCGACCCTGAACTACAGGGATTCATTCCAATTCGTGGTAAATCGTCAAGGTTTTTCAAATCTCTCCAGCGAGGTGCCAATCAGCAGGTGGATCAGACCAGTCCATTTTGCGGTTCTAGCCCAGAACCTGCAAACCCACTAAACCCTCAACCTTGCACCCTAAACCCACTAAACCCTACACCTTAAAACCCCTCAACCCTAGACCCCCTGGCTTGCATGGCAAAGAGCCTGCAAACTGCAAACTGTTGTGTGTAGTTTGGGGGGTCCTCACTCCCAATCATTCTGCGTTTTCTGTTGGGTACTTAATTACAACATGAATTACCTTCCAAAGCCTTGCCCAACCCCCAGGTTGTAGAAATGCCCCCTGGACGGTCAACGAGCAGGACATGCTGACATGCCGACATGCCATTGTGGCATGTTAAGGCAATCTGAGCCATAATCTAAACAATCTAAACTCCTTCGAGGGCGTTATAAGGGATCATATAGGGACAACTGTAGGGGTTATTCAGGGGGATAGTAGGAGTTTAGACTATAGCTCATATAGAAATGT
>CAJNIZ010045043.1:6375-19579 GCA_905231905.1 Symbiodinium pilosum
TTTTTTTTTTTTTTTTTTGTGAAAATGTAGTGGTTTTAAATTAAACCATATAGAACCGGCACAAGCACATAGAAACAAGGTCCTAAGCATTCTTCAAAGCCCAAAGGCTAGACCGTGGAATTCCAAGCACGGCGATTAATATTATTTCAGAAGGAGTCGGGGAACCAGACTAGCACCAGAGAGCATATCTTGGGAAAAGATGCGCCTACAAAATCTTCTGCAGATCTCATGCGACGGCACAAATTCTTAGAGACCTTGGAACAGATCGGAAGCTTGGGTTAGCCACCTGGGAATAGTGGCAAAATGGGAGTCTAGAAGGCTGCCTAGGAATAGAGGTATCATAGGAATCTATAAGGACCTTGAGAATAGTGGTATAATTAAGAGGAATCTATAAGGCCCCCCACTATAATGTGCAAGGTGGACAAACCTCACGAATGACGCTTCAAAGCAGCTGAAATCTAGACGAGAAGGAACCCCTAAACGGAGTAGGAGTTTCATCCCGCATTACCAGACAATTCTGAAGCTTCTCGGGCCCAACCCACGAAAGACCGCTAGGCCGTAAAGGGGCTCTGAATCTCAAAGCCCTTCTCCAAATCCCGAAGCCCTGAAGCCTTAAATCCCAAACCCTGACTCGTAAATCCTGAGCCCAAGACCCTAGTGATATAGACCCCAATATTCTATAATCCTTTTTTTTATGGGCACCTGCAAAATGGTATCCCTCATTTTGGAAAGTCCTAGTGGGTCCGGCTACTGCCCTCCTTCGCTACTGTGCTGCCGGATCATCAGCAACCCTTGTCTGCGGAGTATACAAGGGTTATATAGGGGTAACGTAGGGAATATACAGGAGTTACACAAGGGTTATGTAGGGTGTGCATAGGGATTTCACAGGGATTATGCAGGGATTTCTAATTATGTTTGCCCCCACACCCCTGCATGAAGCCTGATACATCACCCATATAGCCTCTTTTAAGGGAAGCTCCCCCAAAGCCCCAAACTAAAAAACCTTTACAGGCATCCCCCAAATTAAGTACCTAGGCCCTACAACTTTAACCCTGTAACTTAAACCCTAAGCCCCGAAACTCAGATGCTAAGCCCTGAGGCCCAAGACCCTCAACCCTACAGCCTAAACAAACCCTAAACCCTAAACCCAAAACCTTTAAACCCCAACCTTAAACCCTAAAAGAAAACCCTTAACCCTAAACACTAAAAACCCCAAACCCTAAAAACACCAAAGACCTTAAACCCTAAACCAGAAAATGCCTAAACCTCAAACCATAAAATCGCTAAACCCTAGGTGCGAGGTCGTGGGCCGGAAGGGAGCCATTCTCCGGGAGACGGAAGACTTGCAGAGTGCGCTTGCTACTTGGCTCGGTCTGGACACCCTTTTTGGGGGTTAAGGGTTTGGGGTTAAGGGTTTAAGGGTTTAGGGGTTTAGGGTTAAGGGTTTAGGGGTTTAGGGTTAAGGGTTTAGGGGTTTAGAGTTTAGGGTTTAGGGCTTTTGAGGGGTTTTTTGGGGACTAGACAGACTACATAAGGAATCTGTCGGGATTTTGTGGGCATCAGCTTGGGATTATGTAGGGATTATTTTGGGAGATGATATAAGGGTTATATAAGGATCAAGTAGGGATTCTATGGGGATGATGGAGGGATTCTAGAGGGATCAAGGAGGGCTTCCATAGGGATTCCACAAGGGTTATCTTGGGATTATATACGTATTACATAGGGATCATACCGGGATTATTGTGGGACTATCAAGAGACTATTTGGGATTATAGAGGGATCAGGTAGGGATCTACATATATGGGGTCATGTGGGAGTAAAGATGGATGAAGCAGGGATTCATTATATACGCATTGTATAGGCTGACATAGGGAGAAGTAGGCATGTGTAGACGATAGATGAATGCGCTTGTTCAGTTACCCCTTCTTAAGGGCTTTAGTGTGTAGAGTTCTTTTAAGCGCCTTTGTAGGATCATGTGGGCTGCAAGTTAGATTAGATTTGGATAGAAAGCTTTCTGTTGCTTACCGTTGAATGGGGGGGCCAATCCCGAACCCTTCTCATCCCTTCTAATAGCTCCTACCTACATTCACTCCACCAGTTCTTGCCTATTACCCTCCCACAAACTAATATGGAACCCCCCTTTAGCCCCCTTCTTACAAGGACCTAAGCGTTTCAGGCATTTTCAAGGAGGATGGCTTCGTGCTTAGGGCACTGTGCCCGGATTTCGTGTCCAGGGTTTAAGGAGGGTTTGGGGTTTCAAGGATTTTTTCATTCTAGGGTTCAGGGTCCTGGATTGGAGCTTCGAGTTTTTGGTGGAAGGCCAATGGCGCAACGAAACAAACGCGCAGGGAGGACTAGAAGAGTCTGCTGACAAACGCCCTGAACGGCGTTCCCGGCAAGACGCCCGAAGGCCGAAGGCAGATGATTTTGCTTGAATTCGAATCTTTGTCACGGATGCAAACTCAAAGCCTCTGGGGCCCACCGCTCCTGTTCTCGCATTTTGCATATATGTATCAAGTGTGGCAAGTCACGCTCCTTGATGGAGTGTGAAAGACTTGGCGCCGTGGCGCCGGCTTCCGAGCTTAGTGGCATGGTTGGTGATTTGGGTTATTCTCTAAATTCTGGGGCTTTTTGTGGGCCTCAGTTATATTGCGGGACCCAATATTTAGGGGTACTACAATGGGACCTTAACATTGGGAATCCCCCATTTCTTTTGTTTACATCTCTTCAGCCAGCATGCGCCCCTGCTTAAGGTTTTAAGTTTGGAGTCTACAGTGCAACCGCTTGTATGCTCTACTGGCCTATGGTTACCCGGGAATGTAGGAATGGAAAAGAAAATGGAAATTATTATTCAGGAGTACATAGGGACTACTAATTGTAAGGATCCATTCCTTCATTCCTAGCTAAACCCTAAACCCTAAACCAAAGGCCAGTCTAGACAGGCCTCGAGGCCTGGTGGTTAGGGTCTGGCATGGACCTGTCCCAGAGGTTCTGGATTCAATTTTTTGACAAGGTCTTGACCCTAAACCAGCTCGTTTGAAGCCTATGAGTTGAGATGCGAAGGCTGTGAGGGCTTGAAGTTTAGGATTCATAGCTTGTCTAGAACTAAGAGTGTTTGAGGCGTGCCGCTGCCACTGGTGAGAATCCTAAACCCTAAACCCTAATTCCCCCTAACATACCCTTGACATGAACTCCTTGTATCATACGCAGCTACGCTCCGGAAGTTGCCCTTTAATAGCGACACTAGCAAAAACTACGGTGGATATTAAAGATCTTGCATGACCCTAAATACATTACATATTGGGAATAATTGGACTATGGTATATTAAGGTCATGCAGGATTTTTAGTATCAACAGTAGTAGTGATTTCATTGTGATGCCAGTGCTAGTAATGTGATAGTGATGATCAGGATTGTTTTTTAAGGTGTAAGGTGTAGGGTTGTGGACTTCAGCTTCACGCTTTTGTGGCAATGAAGGGAGAGTTCAGGGTTTAGGTGTTGAGAGCTTTGTCTGTTTCGGGCTTTGGGCTTGGTTGCAGCAAAGTAGCATCTAAACCCCAAACCCCTAAACTTTCAATCCTAAACCCTAAACCCGGAAACCTTAAACCCAAACCCTAAGTCTGAAACGCTCGCAGTGCCTCACCCCAAACCCATCCCAGGGCCTGCGCTGTAAAAAGTGCAAAGGCCATGGCCCCAAAAACTAATTCTTTGTAGGCATTAGATTCGGGCTTAAGTTTAGGGTCTTAAGTCAAGATTTGAGCAAGGGATCATATCTGCCTGAGACCATAAATTTTAAACGTTTAAGTATCCCCATCAAGACCTTTTTGCAATCCTTCAGACGTAGGTTCCCTTACCGCTTAGTACTCCACCAAGCCAACTCCAGACCATAAACTGTCTATGGGATTCGGCCCAGGGTGTTCAGTTTAGGGTTTAGGGTTTGGGGTTTTAGGGTTTAGGATTTGAGTTCGACCTGAAGGCCTAAAGGTTCACTGGCGAATCTATTTTGGATTCGCTGCAGGTCTCTGAGGAAACATTGCGATTTTACTTCTCTGGGTCGGGTGGAAGCAAGTCAACCCTAAACCCTGAACCCTAAACCCTAAACCCTAAACCTTGAACCCTGAACCCTAAACCCTAAACCCTAAACCCTAAACAAGGCAGTCAGAATCCCAAGCACCCGAAGGCACCTCAACCTTAAACCCTAGACCTCAAACCCTAAACCCTAAACCCTAACCCCAGACCTCAAACCCTAGATCTAATCAGAAACTGCAAGGTTGCCACCGTGCCTCCCGGCGGTCATGCGGGGTCCTTAGTAGATAAGGTGTCAACTTAGACGCGATTTATGGTTATGGGCATTGGGCAGGGGTTTAGGGTGTCTAAGGTTTAGGAATTGGAGAACGAAATGGAAAGGACAATGGACAATTAAGTGTAAACTGGGTGTATGCAGGAGTTATGTAATGAAAGGGTTAACTTAGGATTCAGGGTTGAGGATTCTGAGTTTGAGGGCTTAAGGAGCTGAAGGCCTATGATATTCGGTTTTGTCGCATGGGTTATGCAGGATTTTGGAACCAGGTCTCATGGCCTTGTGCAACCGTGTGTTTTCTCAATGGTTTTTCATTTTTCCTATCTGTGGTCGGGGAGAGAAGAGAAATGGATCCCTAAACCCTAAACCCTAACCGTCTACCATGAAGCGTACAGCCCGTTGCCTTGCATCTGAGGCCGTAAGCTGCTTGAAGTATAGGGTTAAGGAGAAAGGGTGTAGGGTTTAGGATTTAGGGGTTTTGGTCTAGGGTTTAGGGTGAGGCCTTAAAAGGGTGCAGGCGTAGAGTTTATGGTTTCGAGAAGGTTTCGAAGGCTAAGCCGCATTGAATGTTGAAGATGGACCCCTTTAGTGCTCCTGAGGTTCCCCTAGTTCCTCCCTTCAATGTTGCACCCTAAACCCCAAACCCTAAATCCTGAACCCTTAATTCGGGTCAAAGAACTTTCCGACTTCTCCATCGCAGTGCTAATAATTTAACGGACGGTACGCTCTAGACCCAAACCCTAAACCCATCCCGAAACTTCAAGCCTTCATCCCTGCTCCCTAGCTGGACACCCCACCCTGTAATAGGGAATATACGGGATAATGGTGATCATATAAGGGTCCTCTTGTATGCCAATTATCTCATTACACCCCTATTTCAGGGTGGGGGTCCACCGAACCTATTCCCAAGCCCTCATCCTCAACCTTTTAAGCCTTTATGAGTGTTTTTTTGCAGCCGTGACCCCTAAACCCCAAACCCCAAACCCTAAAGCCCAAAACCCAAAACCTAAACCCTAAACCCCAAACCCTAAACCTTAAAGCCAACACGATTCCGACCAGATCTTTTGTTTCAAAGGTCCGCATCCTTCAGGCCACAGGGCTTGTTAGGGTTTAGGGTGTGGGGTTTAGGGTTTGGGGTTTAGGGTGTAGGGTTTAGAGTGTAGGGTTTAGGGTTTGGGGTTTAGATTGTAGGGTTTACGGTTTAGGGTTAGGGTTTAGGGTGTAGGGTTTAGAGTATAGGGTTTAGGGTTTAGGGTAGGGTTTAGGGTCTAAAGGTTTGTTTCAGGAGTTGGGGTGTATGGCTTTGGGATTAGGGTCTAATAGGGTTGAGGGATTAGGGTTCGGTGTTGAAGTTTCGGGATGCCGGCTTTCAGATTGGATCCAGCAATGGCGGATCGACTGATTAGAGTTCAGAGTCGAGGGCTTGCGCCAGGTGTCGGTAATTACTTAGGAGGACCCCCCACCCTGTAATAGTGGTATAATAAGAATATAAGAGGACCCTAATCTACTCCCTATTATCCCCTATAGTCACTATTACTGGGTGGCGGGTCCTCCTAAAGAATTACTTTTACAAGGCTACACTTACAATAAATCCTGAACCTGAAGCTGAGAACCCTAAACCCTGAATTCTAAAACCCTAATAGGGTACCAGGCCTTGAATCTCTTCCGAGTATATTACATGTTTAGGGATTAGGCTTTTAGGGTTTAGGATTTGGTTTGGTTTTTTTTTCCGACAATTTCGGTTCCTTTTTGGGATTTGCGATGCTAAGGATAACAGTATTTTGCGGTATACAAAACTATGCACGTTTTGATGCGCTTTCTGGATTTCTGCGTATAGAGAATGACACATCGCCCAGGGTTTGCAAGGGATTTGTGTATTGTCGCTCTGCGTGTATGGCCTTGCATAGAACGGATTGTCAAGATGATATCCGTGTGTAGATCAGGCTTCCCAGAGTACTTGGTAGTTTCCCAAAATAAGGAGACCCTAATATAGACCCCACAATACTATAATCCTTATTATGGAGACCCCCAACGAGGTAACCCTAATTTTGGGAAACCCCCACTTATCTTTCAGGGGGCGAGTTTTGTTTGGACACGAGTCAGATGTGGGCACCGGTTCTACGGGCTCTGGGGATTTATCCGAGAGAGATGGTTTGGATTCTGTTAGGGCCCCACACCCTAAACCCTAAACCCCAAACCCTAAGCCCAACCATGGCCTGAAAATCCTTCAGTGGCCTCCGAAGCACATAAGAAGGTCTCTTCACCAAAATGAAAGCGACAGTAGTGGTGTATATGTAGCGCACATGTACCATTCAGGGGTGAGTTGAAACAGTAGAATCTTGTTGGGGCTGGTGTTGGTTTTTGAGCAGCAGATGAAGAGCTGCGGTTTTAGGGTTTGGGGTTTAGGGTTTAGGGTTTGGGGTTTAGGATTTAGCGTTTAGGGTTTGGGGTTTAGGGTTTAGGGTATCTCAAGCCCAGGAAGTCCAATATCCCTTGATTAGGGAATATACCTCTAATCATATTAGGGATCCTTGTAGAATTTAGGGTATAGCCACTATTCAGGTGATATTGGACTTTCTGGGAAACACGCAGATTATTCCTACACCCAGACTTTGAGCCCGAGCAAACACTGATAAGGCTTGGGGTTGCGCACTCCAAATTCGGACCGACCCCATAACTCTCGTATGACTATCATAGGTTCCTAATTTTTGGGGGTTGGACTTGCTACAATGCTCCAAGGGCCCCATATAAGCCCAGTCTCCATTTAATCTCTAATCTTCTTGTCCACTGGATTCTCCATTACTAGAGCTCATGATCTAAGGTCCTAACTGTGGGGGGCTTGCGGTTACGAAAATCCCAAATCCCTAAACCCTAAAACCCTAAAATCCTTTCATAGTCACCGCTCCAACCCCCATGATGATGAATAGATTGAACACAGACAGAGAGGGAGAGAGAGATCGAGCGAGAGAGGGAGGTAGCTAGTTTGATAGAGAAACAAATGAATGTATATCACATACAGTATATATGTATATGTAAATATATATGGGCTGGTATTATAATCAGGGTATTTATTAGGGAGGTTGGGGGCTTCTTATAAAAGGCCTGGGATTACAAGCCGACGGAATTTCCCGTAGGTTCTAACCGTCGATTTGCTGAAGATCTTTGGCAGGTTGGTAGCTCGGCGCGGCGGGCCCTTGCGGAGGTGTATTTGTGCAAAGACTTTCAAGGGAAGGGTTTGAGAGTTGAGGGTTCAGGGTTGAGTTCGGAGTCGTCTAGAGACCTCAAAGGGATGATGTAGGCGTGTTAACTAGGCTTCTAAAAGGATTGCGCAGGGGTTGTGAAGGGATAGCACGAGAACGTTTCGTGCAGGTGGCCTTGTGGTCATATAGGGATATATGTTGAGTGCAGCAGGAATATGCAGGGATTGTGTGGGAAGTACATTCGTACATTCGGGATCACCATGGTGAAAAGCTAAATTCTAAACCTTTTGCTACCTTCCATGACTGGGTAGCTGATACCAAGCAAGTCAAAGTTCATGTGCAGAGGGTGTTTGGTTGCCGCCAGTGGCGTCTGCATAAGTACACTCGGTCTCAGTTCGTAGTCTCAGAGGGGTGTATATTTTCCAAGTCAGGTTTTAAAAGCCAAAGCTTTTGGGCCCGAACCGCGAAAACCTTTACCTTACCTTGACTTGCACCCCCAAAGCTCTACACTCTTGTCCTAAGCCCTGGAACCCTAAGCTCTAAGACCCAAGTTTTGAACGTAAAGCTCCAAAACGCAGTTTGCAGCAACTGCAAAAGACATGCCCGCATAAAATCTTAAACCCTCAATCCACACTAAAACTCTGCCCAGGGTTTAGGGTTCAGGGTTTGGGCCCTAAACCAAACTCAAACGGTGGAACAGGTCGTTGACTCACCGGAGGCTTGGCATGTGTGGGGACAGGCTAGGGGCATGTTAAAGGTTCGGGATCAAGGGTTTGGAGATTTAGCGGTCTGGGGGGTTCAGGGATCAGGCATTTAGCTTGTAAGGATGTATGGATTTAGGGTTTAAGGATTCAGGACTTCAGGGTTTAGGATCTGGCTCAGGGATCAGATGATGGATTTTGGGGGATGTTTTCCGAAGCAGTGTCCCTAAACCCTAAACCCTAAAGCCTAAATCCCTGATCGAAGGAAAGTTGCCATGGTACAATTGGAGCCTCAAAGAGCCCATACTTTATCACCGTAAACCCTAAATCCAAAGCTCCCAACCCTCCGTAACAGACATCTTTTGCAGGGCAAGAATCCTAGTCCCAAGACCTCAGTACACTACAATACCATAATTCCCAAAGTTTGAGGTTGTCAGGGCTATGCATTTTTGAGTATTCCCCGTATCTAGCCTTAAACCTTAAACCAAACCTTAAACCCTAAACTCTAAACCCTAACACCCAAACCGAATGCTTGTTAGTTTAAATTCTACTAGAAGCTAGCTGAAAGAATGATTTCCAGCAGGCTTGCCGGGAAGGTAGATCTATGATTATGACTTTTGGTGTTTAGGGTCTGGGGTCCCTAAACCCTAAACCCTAAAGTATCCTCAGTACACGGTAATTACCAGTATTGGGGCTATGCAAGGTAGGGTTGTGCAGGATTTCCTGCATCCACAGTAGCACTAGTTACATTTCTATTAGTTATTCCTCTGCCTCTTATTGGTTTCATTTCCTTGGATTATTGTGGAGACTCATGAGACGTAGAAAGCACTGGATTCAGGGTTTGGAGTTTAATTTAAAGGGTTCACAACTTAATCCACTGGTTTGTGAACAGCCCTGACCTCCTTCTATCCAACTTTCTCCACAAGGGACCTCTGAAGCTGAAACCCTATAGGGTTTAGGGTTTAGCGTTTAAGGTTTAGGAAACAAGAGACCTCAATATTGGAGGGTGGGGTGGCCATGAGCATGAGCAGCCCCTGCGATGCAGAACCCAGCAGTCATTCAATAGATCCGCCGCACTTTGCTGAGCATCTAGCCCAAAACCCTAAACTTCTTCCTAAGACAAAACGGTTTCGGGCAGTGCAAGCCAAATCCCCCACTGAAGGTATTTGCGTTGGGTCAGGGAGGCTAAGCCCTAAACCCTAAGCCTTAAACCTTGTACCCACGGCCCTAAATCCTGAATCTTTCAAACCCTCACCCTAAGCCTTAAACCGTATACCCCAAGCCCTAAACCCTAAACCGTCGTCAAGCCCTAAACCCTAAACCCTAAACTCTAAACCCTAAACCCTAAAATGGGTGTAATTAGAGCTCAGAGGGACAAACATCGTCGGCAAAAAGGCACTTTAAGCCCTAAGCCCGAAACCCTACACCCTTCGAACCCTAACCCCTCAGCCTTAAACCCCAAACCCTAAGCCCTGAACCCTAAACCATTCGAACCCTAAAACCTCAGTCTTACACCCTAAACCCTAAACCCTAAGCCCTAACCAATTTGAACCCTAAACCCTCAGCCTTAAACCCTAAACCCTAAGCCCTAAAGCTCTAGACGCTTAACTCCTACGTTCTAAGCCGCAAGCTCCACACTCCAAACCCTAACACGTAAGCCCACCTTCAACCCGGGCTTCCTTTCCTAAAGCCCTGAACTTGGAGCGGTTTACCCGTTTTGGGGGTTTGCGTTTGGGCTTTGGGGTCGAGGGTTTAGGGATTTAGGGGTTATGTAGGGTTTTGGGTTTAGGGTTTAGGTTTTGGGGCTTAGGGTTGCAGGTTTGGGGCTTAGGTTTCAGGGTTTAGGCTTTGTGGTTAGGGTTTGCGGCCTGCGTCTCGAGACACGGTCACAGGTCCTGTCTTCCCCATATCTCCCAGCATTTCCGCCTGAAATCCGCTCGGTCCAACTCGGAAGCCCTCAGGGTTTAGGGTGGCTTTGGGGTTTAGGGTTTAGGGTTTAGGGTTCTGGACCCTCAGCCAAACCTGAAAGCCTAAGGTCGTAGCTGGAAGATCTTGTCCAATAGTATCCCCTTCTACCCCTAGTAGAAATACAGTCTGATAGAGCCGAAAGCCCTATGATGCTACGCTAAATACGTAGAGCTCTACACTATACCGAAGCCGTTGAACTCCTTGAAGTCTGCTTTAGGCTCAGCTTGCTGAGGGCTGGAGCAGCTTGTAGTGCAAAGGAAGGGTTTAGGGTTTAGGGTTTAGGTCCTTTTCCAAGAGTATAGTCCCCCTTAAGTAGATAGAATATGGCTTTGGGTCTATTCTAATAAGATCCCCATATACCCCATATTCTATCTACTTAAGGGGGACGATATGTTCTAGTATTTTTGGGCCATTGCTTTGGGATAGGGCTTTCATTCAATGGTTAGGGGGTGTAGGGTTTAGGGTGGGACTCCAAAGGCTTGTGAAACGCACCCCGCATAGTAAAGGTTTTAGGGTTTGGGATTCAGGCTTTGGGGCTTAGAGTTTGGGTGGGGTTATGGGATATTGCGGTTCTAGGATTTGCAAAAATGGGATTTGATTAATGAGAAGGGGTTGAGGCTTCGGGTTCAGAGGGAGGCTGCATAGGATTTGCCCATGCAGGCATAGTTTAGGTGTACATGGGAACATTCAGAGCTTCTGAAGACCAGTACAAGTGCTTTTGATTTGTGTAGGTGTATGTACTGAGTCATTCCTTATAACTGGGCCTATCTCCTTACTTTTCAGCCCTCTAACCCTAGATCCTAAACCCTAGACCCTAAGTGACGGGGCTTATGGAAATCCAGGGTTTGGGGCTTCTTTGGCACATCTATGGTCGAATACCAAAGTATAGTCCCCCGGTAAGTAGATGGAATATGGCTTTGGGTATATTATAAAAAGATCCCCCTATACCCCATATTTTATCTACGTAAGGGGGACTATAGGCATGTGGCATGCGGTTCGAAGTGGCAGTTGTCATATAAACTCCTGCTATGTTTATGAAGGTTTATGGGACTTAGTGGTCATTTGGCGCTGGGGATATTGCGGATACAGGACTTAGGGTTCAGGGATTTAGGTTGAGCTACTTGAAGTTCCATGGGATTTAGGAACAACTCATAAGGGGGATTGTAGCCATACACAACCTTCACAAGGCCAGTTAGGCAGGTAATCGGTAGGGATATAAGCCCAGGCATAAAGTAAGGACTGAGTCCCATGAACCTCCAAGTGCTCGTGTGAGCTATATCTTGGATACTGCCCCCACTCACTAGTAACAGTTGGGAAGTACTTGTAATATGATTATATATAGCCCTTACTACGGTGGATACTAAAGATCCTGCATGACCCTAAGTACCCTATACCTTGGGAATTATGGTACTATAGTATACTAAGGTCATGCAGGATTTTTAGTATCCACAGTATTACCCCTAAACCGTAAACCCTAAACCAGGCTGTTACTGGGTGGGGGCATTACCCTAACCATATCCAAAGTTTTCAAGCTGAGTGCCGAGTCGACCAACTCAACAAGCAAGGTTTCAGGCAGTGCTTCGAAATCCACGTTCGGGTTTAATTTAGAGTTTAGAGTTTGGGTTTTAGGGTTTAGGGTTTAGGGTAGGGTCTGGTGGTCACCTTTTCAAAAGCCCTAAGGCCTAAACCACAAGCTTTGACTGTGCCTACGCGCCACTGGATCATGCTCTTCTTTTTACATTGAGGTTCCCTATTCATCTTGCAGGTTTTGGTGGGTTTTGGGTTTAGGGTTTAGGGTTCAAGGTTTAGGGTTTAGGGTTAGTTTTCTGCATGTAAATTTTGAACGAACATAAATGAACCCTAAACCCGAACTGAGCCCTAGCTACACGTCAAGCACACACCCTACATCATTGATTTTGACTGAAGCATAGAACCCAAACACTAATGAGTATAGTTTAGGAGGACCCCCCACCCTGTAATAGTGGTGTAATAGGAATATAAGAGGACCCTAATATAGTTACTACTATCCCTTATAGTCACCATTACGGGGTGGGGGGTCCTCCTAAAGTATAGTCTACATCCCAAACAAAAGCTTTGGTGGCCTAGGCCCCGTAACACCGGGTGCCTGCGGGTGGCTAAGTGCCCGGAGACTCGGGTCACGGGATGATGTGGAGATGTCCCAATCTTGGGTCCCTTGAGGTTATTGCAGGGACACACGGTAGGGGTCACGGGATGATGTGGGGATGTCCCAATCTTGGGTCCCTTGAGGTTATTGCAGGGACATACGGTAGGTTGTCAAATATATGGTCCATTTTTTTGCGTCCCTGGTTTATTACGCTCCTGATCACCAAGGGAGTTGCAAGAGGGACCATGAGTTTGGCAACCTCCCCGAATGCTTACACAGGTAAGATTTCCAATTATTCGGGGACCCTTCAGAGGAGTTACATAGGAAGATTGGGGGATTCATTTAGGGGCATGCTGCCTAAACCCTAAAACCAAACCGTAGTAGTGAGAGCCAGAAGCCATCCATTGTACCAAACAGGGAGGGGGAAATTCCCGATACACCCTAGACTTCAAGAAGGCGGCGAATGTCGCGAGAGAAGGCGCAGGTCTGTACTGAAACTCTGGACACTGTAGACCCTCATGCTAGGACCCCCGCCTGACGTTCCCTTCTGCATGCATGAATTTCATGGCATGGACCAAAAGAGGTCTTTGCGTCTCCGACACAGCCTTCTTATTGCCCAGGAGTATATACATCAATGGCATGGATCCCAACTGTTTCAGATGCTTCGAAGAAACAAGAACCCTAAACTCCAAACCCTAACTAAGCTCTTGACCCTTAACCCTAAGCCCTAAGCCCTACACCCTAAACATCCCTAAGCCCTGAACCTTCACAACCCTGTATTGATGCCCTGAGCATTGAGTCTCAATGCCCTCTGGCCAAGCCGAGGTTTCCACAAAGGATGGAAAAGCTTTGATACGGCCGTTGCCGACAAAGCAAGCAGAGGCAAGTGACCTTAAACCCTCAACCCTAAA
>CAJNIZ010045043.1:34437-46771 GCA_905231905.1 Symbiodinium pilosum
CCCAATTATTGGGTACATGGACCCTAAACCCTAAACCCTAAACCCTATATAAATCCCTATATACCCCAATATATCCCTATAAATTCCCCTTTAAAGGGACCTAATTATTGGGTACATGGACCCTCAGGGTTCCGATTATGAAGAGCATCTCCGTCGGCTCCATAAATTTCATCCTTGTCCTAGGCCCAACATGTAGATCCTAGACTGAGGTTGCTGTCCAGGACCTTAGTCTACGTGAATATTACTCCGTGGACCCGTTATGGTAACTTAACTTACTGTAAGTTCCGTAACAGCACCCCAGATTACAGGCTTAAATCCCTGTATCACAACAGTTTCCATTTTACTTTTCATCTCCTTTTCTGTTTGACATTCTCCATTATAGGGGGATAATATAGCCCTAGACCCAAATCCCTAAACCCTAAAGTCTAAACCTTATATCAAAGTAGAAAGACAAGCCCCAGGACCAGTATCCAAAACTTTTGAACTGCAAGGACACTCCTGTCGCGGCGCAGGCATGACGAGAACCGCAAATCCGAAACCCTATAGGTTATACAGGGCCATATTCATGGCTACCCTAAACCCTAAACCCTAAACCCTGATACTTCGAGGTCCAGGGATGCTATATCTATTTGTTACTGGGCTTGCTCGGTCTCTGGCAGGTTGCCCCAGTTAGAGGTAGTTTCATCACCCCGTTTAGGAGCGGTTTACTAACCCTCAACTCTAAACCCTAAACTCTAAACACTGAACCCTAAACCCTATAGCAGTTTCCATTTTCTTTCCATTATGCCAATTGACCCTGAAACCTGGAAAGCCGCTTGAACCTCCAATTAAAGCCTGATGACGCGAGCTGGGGCGTAGGTTGCCTCTGGCCAGAAAGAGATCCAAAAGCTGGACGAGGCGCATCCCGAGACCCTAGGCCCTAACCTGGCCGTTTAGGGTTTAGGGTAGGGTTATATGGGGATATATAGGGTTGTATAAGGTTATATGGGGTTACATAGGGTTAAATAGGGTTGTCCAATGCTTGAGGAGGTGGTGGAAGGGGGGGGTGTCTTTTGGGGTGTTTCGGTGGGCTCTGCTTTTCGTAGGGTGTAGGGGCTTTTGGGTTCTGCTTGCCCCCAGAAACGTCCATGCCGTAGCGCAAGGGTTTACGAGGCTCACAATTCCGAAGTCTCAGGAGTTACAAAACAAGTTAAGTTGTTGCATGTCAATACTGCAGTTCGTGGGTTTTGCCATACACATGGCGACTCATCAGTTATAGGTTCCCTTAGCCCCCCAAATGCTACCCCCTGTGGGTTCCCCCGTAATCAACTTGATGTAGGGATATTTAGGGCCAGGCTTTTCATGGGGGTATCGTGGCGGGCCGTGAACCGCGGCCTTTTTTACTCCCTATTCATAGTTTCCAAGAACTTCCAACAAGGGCCCCTGATTTTCGAGACTTCTACATGGTGTACACGTCCTAAAGCGCCATGCCTTGATTCCTACACTCAAGCCCTCCGACTACTTGGAGGGTCGGGGAGACTTAGTAAGTAGGTTAATAACCCCTATGAGCCATGTAATAACCCCAGTTATCCCCATTATCGGTCCCCTGACCCTCCAAGTAAGCTAGCTGAGGGCTTGCGGTCTCGGGTGTAGGGTGGAGGGGGGGCCCTACCCTGCAGTCAGGCTCAGCTGCCGAGAATTAGCGAGAACATGTATCCCACGTTAAGAGTTCTTTGTTACATGAGATTTCCCATGTTCAGGGCATCGGGCTTTTGACCCATAAATTCTTAGTCCTGGCTGTATCCGTCTTGTGGGCAAGGCCTGATTGTTATCTGTTATCTGCTTCCATATCTTTGCCATGGATCCTCAAAGCCCCTTGGCCCCCTAAACCCTAAACCCCCAAACCCTAAACCGTAAACCCTAAACGCTAACAAATGCTAAGCCCTCACGGACCGTCTGCTCGAACTCGCAGAACGGGTTCACACTGCTTGTGCTTCAGCCATGGCTGGTTCCCCTGATGTGGAAGACTGGGGGCAGGCGGACTCTTTTCCTGTGTAGAGGTCATGTGTGCGGCAGGAACTGCTGAGGTTCCCAAACGTCGACACACGCCCCTCCCAAGATATTTACAATGGTTGCTACCTATTTGAGTATTACCAGCTGTAGCTCACATGAGGTTGCTTGCCCGTTGATCTGTAGTATCGGGCATGCACTGCAAGTTTTTGGTTGTGTTTTCATAGGTTCCACCATTTGGTGTGAAGTTGCGAGAATTTGATACTGCTGAATACTGTGCACAGAAGTTTGGGATTACAGGCATGATATGATTGGACATAGGGTGCCCTTGTCTATGTCTTTCACATCCCTCAAACGAGCTTCCGCATCTCCAGTATGTCATAGGTTCCACTACCCAGACCCCCTAAAGGATCCAAAAAATGGAACCCTCCCAAATATGAACCCCTTACTACATTGGGGAAACTAGGGGATTATTAGGGGGTTCCATTTTTTGGATCCTTTAGGGGGTCTGGGTACATGCTAAAACTCCCCTCCCTCGTCTGCAAATCAAGGCTCACTTGGGGTTATTTGCAGCTTGCCTGCAGGCTGGGAGCGATGTTTGGGAATCGTTTTGGACCCCATGCGTATGGAAGTGGCCACAATTGCAGCTCAGAGGCTCATGTAGCTTGAATATGCTGGATCTTTTCTGAAAGAGCACTGAGCTTCAGGGTTTAGGGTAAGGGTGTAGGGCATTCCCAAGGTCTCAAGCACCCAAGAGCCACTCGGCGGCCCCCCCTTCTGCTTGTCGGACTCATTCAACAACAAGGTCACACCTCATGTATGTTACATAAAGATGCCCCAAACGCGCATTAACTGACACTCTCAAAGAAGCCTACATGCGAGTTGCTCTTTACGTTTGGTCTGAAATATAGTGGCGGGCCCCTCCGTTCCATGCCTTCGAGACCCTCTCCATTATGGGCTGGCGTCCCTGGTTCAGACACACCTGTAGAAGACAGATTCCTGGTTTCTGGGGTTTGAGGTCTGGTGGTTAGTAGGGCATAAGGGAATAGAATCCCTACAGAACGGCTGTATAACGTATAGGTTTGTTCCCTACGAACCCTAAGCCCTAAACCCCGAACCCTAGCTCTACACCCTAAATCCTAAACCCTGTATAACATAGTCCCTTTTTCCATACTGACCCAAGCCTTCAGAGTTTAGGTAACCTTCAGAGTTTGGGTAACAGACGTTGTGGGGTTTGGGAACGGCTGAGCGCAGGTGGAGGTGACTGGGAAGTGCGTCGGGGCCATGACTTGCCGGGTGCTTGCTCCGGAGATCTTCCACGAGGTTCTGAGGGTGTTTGCAAAGGGTTTAGGGTTTAGGAATTGGGGTTTAGGGTCTAGGGTTTAGGGTTTAGGGATTGGCGTTTAAGGTTTAAGGTTTAAGGACTAGGGTTTAGGGATTGGGGTCTAGGCTTTAGGGATTGGGGTTTAGGGATTAGGGTTTAAGCATTAGGGTTTAAACTAATTTTGGCCTGTGGAATAGGTGTTTTTGAAGGCTTCAAGCATTTTGCAGAGTTGATTGTCAAATCCGAAAGGTTCAGTGTGCAACATGAACCCTGCCGTCGTCATACTTGTTGGGTGGGCTTCTTGTAGGTGCAGGGTAATTTTAGCCTTCTTTTGTCTGCGCTTTGAACCCATGTATATCCAAGTTAGAGCACTTCGGGAGGCTTTACTTTGGGTTTGAACTACAATTTTAAATAGGTTACGAGCACCACGGACACCAAGTAGTTCTATTGAGAAGCACGCATGGAGAACCCCCTCGACACAGACGCCTTTGGTCAGCCAACCTCTGTTAACCCAGAAGCCCCAGGCTCCGAGCCGGACTAGACCTTGAACTGACCTAAAACCCCTAAATTCCAAATCCCCAAGCCCGAATCCGAATCGTAAACCCGATGCTGGAAAAATCCAAGTCCTAAATCCTATACCTTAGGAGGACCCCCCACCCTGTAATAGTGGTTTAATAGGAATATAAGAGGGCCCTAATATAATCCTTATTATCCATAATAGTCTACTGGGTGGGGGGTCCACCTAACCTATACCTTGAGTAGCATCCTGAGCTCCAATCCCCAGCCCTGTAACCCCTAAATCGAATTTTGTTGGGTTTCATCAGAGGTGCGAGCGAAGTCGCAGCCTGCTTTTCGTGGGAGCTCCCAGGCTCCAGAGTTGACATTTCAGGGCTTTGGGGGTTATAGTCCCCCCTAAGTACATAGACTATGGCTTTGGGTATATTATGATAAGATCCCCATGTACCTCTTAAGTACATAGGGGTTATGTTAGGGGTATATTGGGATAATGGAAAAGAAAATGGAAACTACTGTTTAGGGTTTAGGGTTTGGGGTTATAGTCCTCCCTAAGTACATAGACTATGGCTTTGGATGTTTTAGAATAAGATCCCCAGATACCCCATATTCTATCTACTCAAAGGGGACTATAGGTCCTAACCGGATTTGGGGCTCGGACTTTGGATAGTTTCAGGGGCAGTTTGGGGAGTTCGACGTTGAGGGTTCCGGGTTCAGGGAGTCAGGGTCCGAGCGAGATTCGGGAGTTTAGGGCTTAGGGTTTAGGGTTGGATTTGTCAGTCTAGGCCTTTGATTCAGTGCCTGCGCCCCCCTTCATTACGTCATATGTTGTTATGTTGATTTTCCCAAATTTAGGGCACTGTTGCATAACGTAGTGTGCCGAGAGGCTGAAGGTCCTGGTGTCAGGCTACTTGTTTGGGTATTGGAGTGTCCTGCGAAGATCATGGTTCCCCCTGCATGACCCCTGCCTTTTTAAGCCTGAACTAGACCCAATTATGTTGAGATAATGTGTAGATTTAGGGTGAACCTAGAAGGGGGTAGTACGGGGGTAGCATGGGAATCCCAAAGACCTAAAACCTAAGCCCCTCAATCCCGAATCCTAAACCCTGAAGCCTAAATCCGAAACCCTCAACCCCTAAGCCCTAAACCTTAAACCCTAAACCCTAAACCCTAAGCCCTTAGCCGCAGACCCCAAGGCTTCTCGACGGCTGGCAAGGAGATTTCCTCGGAGGAGGAGTATCTGGCTGTCCGGAAAGCGGTGTTCAGCTGTCCCTGGGGCTTGAATTATGAGGTTTTGGGGTTTAAGTGTGTAGGGTTTGAGGGTTTAAGGGTGTAGGGTTTTAGGGTTTAAACGTGTTTGAGGGTTTAAGCGTGTAGGGTTTGAGGGTTTCAGGGTGTAGGGTTTGAGGGTTTAGGGTTAGGGTTTACGGGTTTAGGGTTTCGGGCTGTGCCCGCGCCTTGGTTATGCTGGTGACCTACTTGGTAGTTTCCCCAAAACTCGAGGGCCACAATATATAGACCCCAATGTATTATGCTCATTATAGGGATTTTCACAAAAGTACCCCTAATTGGGGATACCCCCAGTTGGAGATTCAGGGTTCTTATCTCCTCGTTGTAACTGCACCTACAAACACGTCTCGGCCCGCGAAGTGCCTAACATGGTTGTAATGCAGCTTTAAGTACCCTGAGCTGTCCACCACTTTCAGTGCCCCTACATGAGCGATAGTTTAAAACTCCTAGTATCCCCCTTCCTAGAGGTTTCCCAAAATGAGGGGTCCTTTTCTGGGGGTCAATATAATAAGGATATTCGTATTTGGGGGTTTAAAGTACCTTGCAGCCTTGACCCAATCCTTGAGGAAACAGGACACCGCAAAGCCTGCCTGGATCTTAGTTGAGAAACTCGCCTTAAACCCCAGACCCCTAAACCCTAAACCCCCAAACCCTAAGCCCCCTAAACCCTAAACCCTTAACCCTAACTCACGGTCCTGGGCATGGTTTGTCATGTGGGGTATTCTCAGAATTATGGGCCACTTTTGTCGATGAGCTCCTTTACGACAACTAGTATTCTGGGGACCCTAAGTTTGGGAAGGGTTAAGGGTTTAGGCTGAACCCCAAACCCAGTACTCCAACCCCTAAACTCTTAACCCTAGACCCTCAAAGCCCAGGTCCCTTCAAAGCAATCCGGTGGACCCGACAGCCGAAGACAAAGCCTCCTACTACAAGCTTCGTCTACGAGGGCTACCCCAAGCATCTGAAACCAATTCGGGATTAGGGTTTGGATTTACGGAGAAGAGTTAGGCATCACAGATTAGGGTTCATGTCTTTGGGGTCAGGGCTTAGGGTTTCTGGATTCTAGTCCCCCTTAAGCACATAGAATTTGTTTGGCTTTGGGTATATTATAATAAGATCCCCATATACCCCGTATTCTATCTATTTAAGGGGGACCCTAAACCCTAAACCCTTAAGGGGAACTATAACCCTAAACTTAAGGGGGACCGTGGGTGTTTAAGGTTGTTTGGTTGTCGTGTATTGGTTGTATGGCTCGTGGTTTTCGGTCTTTGGGATGAGGGTGTTAGGGTTCAGAGTTTCTGAGCTATGTAGGGCTTTAGTCTAAACTCCTAAAAAGGGGGTTATATAGGGGATTACATAGGGAGTACTATATGGGATAGTAGGAGTTTAGATTATAGCTCATGTAGGGTTTGAGACCTAACATCCCTGACCTTCTTAGGACATGTCTCGTTGCTTGCTGCTTTAGTTGTGACATGGCTCCAGAAACTCGCTTCTTTAGTCAGGAGCAAAACCTCCCCAAAGTAGGACCACGGCCTAAACCCTTTAGGGTTCAGGGCTTAGGATTTAGGTTTTAGGGTTCAGGGAGTAGTGTTTCTATTTCAGGCAAATTGAGGGCGACGTCTACTACATGGGGATGTCAGATAAGACCACCTTCGGCTGTGCAGGACTTCGGGGCGAAAAGCCAGGGCTTTCGGCTCTGGGGTTTAATGGTCAAGGGGTTTAGGGTTTAGGAATCTCGCGGTCAATCCAAGAATGAAGGGTCGCCTTTTGTGGCTCCCAGAAGATCGGGTATGTGTCATATTGGGGTTTAGATTGACTTTATTTGGGTCATCCTGTTTAGGGCAGTTATTACCGTTTGGGAGTGGGGATTTGGAGAGTTCGGCACTTGAGGGAATTTATGGATTGAGGACGTGGGGTTTAATAAGGTGAAAGCCTAGATAATTGTCCAGGATACCTCCTAAGAGTCTATTCCTACCAAAACTCCTACTCTAATGGAAGGCCCTGCGTAACCCCAAGACCCCTAAAGCCAAAACATTAAACCTTAGACCCTCGCCCCAAAGCCAATTTTAGTTGAGGATTCCCCTACATTCTGACCGTTCGGGCAGGATTCCTGATCCGATGTCCTGGGGGATCCAACGTGCTCATCGACCCTCCGATTCTGGGACGCTTTAGGGGTTCGGGGTTTAGGAACTCAGCTTAAATGGGGGTTTCCCAAAATTAGGGGTACCTTTTTGGGGTTCCCTATAATAAGGACTATAGTATTTGGGGGTCTATATTGGGGTCCCCTTATTTTTGGAAACTACCAAATGGTCATACGATGGCTGTATAGTACCCGAGAAGGGTTGCTTTGTAGCAGTAACACAGCTTAAGTAAACCCTAAACCCTAAACCCTAATCCGTAAAGCTTAAAAACCTTAAGCTCTAAGCCCCAAGCCTTAAGCCCTAAAGCCTAAGGCCTAAACCCTAAACCCTCGGGCTTAAACCCTACATCGTAAACCCAAAAACCTAATCCCTAAACGCTAAACTCAAATCCTAAGTTCGAAGCCCTAAACCCTAAACCCTAAACCCTAAACCCTAAACCCTAAACCCTAAACCCTAAACCCTAAACCCTAAACCTTCCGCTTTAAGTTCCTTTACAGCAACCTAGGATCGCGCATCCCAAGCTGCTGGACGCGTTGTCTAGCATGGGCGGAGTTCTCCGGCTCCTTTCAAGGATAGGCTTTTAGGGTTTAGAGTTAAGGGTTTAGGGCTTGGGGTTTAGGGATTAGGGTTAAGGTTTTAGAGTTTAGGCTTTACGTAGGGTTTAGGATTTGGGATTTAGGGATACGGGGTTTAGGCTTTAGGGGTGAGGGATTAGGGTTTGCGGGTTAGGGTCTATAGGGTATCCTGGTTGACAAAGGGGCACGGTTTGCTAGGGTGTAGGCTTCGGGGTTTACGATTCAGGGATTGGAGTTTAGGGTTAAGGGTCTTGGGCTAAGGGTAGTTCTTGATTGCTGAGATTTTTCAATAGGGATGGGAGGACAATTGCAGGTATTAGTTCAATTAAGTGATCCGAGTCAGTGTTTGGCGGAGGCGGGGCCTGTTAACCGAAGAGATCATGTATGGTGAGACTCAGATGTTAGGCCAGGAGGGCTTGTTGATTTGCGGGTTCAAGCTGCAACAGTAAGCATCTTCCCCCTCCGGGCTGTTTCAAAAAAAAATATATCGACTTGTTGTTGACGAGATGCCCTTCAAAGAGTCCCTATTGTACTTGGCAAGACTACATATCTGTTGGATGCTTGCGCTTACTCACCTGCCAACAACCCGCAAGGTGCACTACTTGCTTTTCACCCACCAAGACCATACTCACAATGTGACAGCCTGGTACGCTGCAACCAAAGCGACGCGGCTCATGCATGTGGCCGACGTGGTCTACACACACAATGTTCCTGAGACTGCGATTCAGCGAATTTTGTTGTTGTGATCTTTGCAGGGTAAGGCAAACAAAGAATTTCGGGTTTGTCCTACTTCTTGGGAAATGGAAGCTGAAGCCAGGATTACAGCCCTTTTCCAGTCACCTCAGATTTCGAGATGCTTCTTGACTTGAAGCCATTTGAAAGCATGTTCCTCGAGGGAGTACCTGATCTACGGATCCTTTGCTCAGAAGCAGGGTTTTTTGATGTGTAGTAGAACTGGCAAGGCTTGGATCTCTCCCGCCCCCCCAAAGGTCCAAGGGTTTCGTTTAGGGGGTCAGGGTTTGGGGTTAAGGCGTACAGAATTTGGTGAAACAAGCCCTGGGCTTTGGAAAACGAAGGATCATTTCACTGCCTGGCCACACTCCCGGCAGCATCATGTTCCTGTACAAAGACCGCCTCTGGGCCATCCTTGGAAAACGTTGTTTCGTCATTATAGCGAAGCCCGAGCAAACTATGGAGGTTTTTGGTGTTAGAATACAAGCCCTTAACCCTAGACCCTTAACTAAGTAGGGGGAACCCAATATAGACCCCAACATATTCTCAACCTTATAATGGTCATCCCCCAAAAAGTAACCATGCTTTTGGGAAGCTACCACACAGAGATTGTCCGGGGGATGGTTATAGAGATCTAACTAAACCCGGCAGAGCACAGGGTTTAGGATTTAGGGTTCAGGGATTAGGGTTCAGGGTATTTTCCATTTTCTTTTCCGTTCGACTCTCCATTTAAAGGATCTACTCCGCCACTACCGCCTGAAGCCCTGGTAAGCCTAGGTTTAGGGTTTAGGGTTTAATCAGCAGTTCTCATTTTTGCCACTCCTTCACTTTCCCTTAAGCACTGGACCTTTAAACCTTTAACATTATACTGCCCTAAACCCTAAACCCTAAACCCCTACACCCTAAACCCAGTAGTAGTCTCCATCCTCTTTTCCACTCCCCACTCCCCAGTAACCCCGAAGCCTGAACTCGAGCCTTGAATCCTAATCTCTAAACCCTGCGTTTAGGGTTTAGGGCTTAGGGCTTAGGGGTTCAGGGTTTCAGGGTTTAGCGTTTAGGGCTTAGGGGAATAACTTAATGACTTAGTAGTTTCCATCCCCCACTCGCTCGCTTAACGTTATCCACAATTATATGAGCTATAGTCTAAACTCCTAGTATCCCCCTTAATAACCCCTATAGTAGTCCCCTATAAAATCCCCTATATATCCCCCCTTTAAGGAGTTTAGACCCTAAACCCTAAACCCTAAACCCTATATAACCCCCCTTTAAGGAGTTTAGACTATAGCTTATATCGCAGTTCCATTTGCTTTTCCACTCGCTCCCCTAATCAGCAGTAAGCCTAGCTCTTCACCTTAGACCCCGAACACTATTCCCTACTCGGTTTAGGGTTTAGGGTTTACTCCCTAAGCCCCAAGCCCTAAGCCCTAAATCCTAAACCTGAAACCTACGCACATTTTTTCCATCGCGGAAAAAAAGCTTAAGCCAAGGGATTTCTACGACTCAGGTTTCCTCTTCACCGGTGACTCCCTGGCTTTTTCCCCCGCCAAGGAGCTTCAAGGGTTCTAGGATGTTAGGATGTCCTTTTTTTTATGTCGTTGGGTTTCTGGTTTTGAATGGTTTTTAGAGCTTAGGGAGTTAATTAGGTTTAGTTTTAAAGCGACGGGTATTAGGTTTCGAAGTTCGGAGTGCTGAAGGCTTGCAACTGCCGGGCTTGGGGTGAAGGTTTGCAGGATCGCCTGGATCAAGATGTGGCATGTTCCGCTCCTACGTATCAGAACTTCATGGGGATCTCCAAAAAATTGGGGTCCCGTTTTGGGTGTCTTCGTAGTATAGAATTTTGCAGGTGATATATATGGGGACCCCTTTTTTGTGGAATAGTGTTCCAATTTCGGGGTTACCGTTATCACAACTTATAACTACCACCATTATAACTCGTTTGCTGTCGCTTCCAGGAGTACTACACTTATTACTATTGTCATTAATTCTGTTTCTATCCTTATGCAATGGTCCCACTGAAGATCAATCACCTCACCTGCTTTTTGCTACAGTCTTGCGTCACAAACTCCTACATGAGCGTAACATACTACTTAATTGACAAGGTTTGGGTATATATGGTCATGCATGTTTCTGTTTTGTGACAGTATCCTAGACTTTCTTATTCAACACTTCCATTTCTGTCTGACATGCCAAACTCCCAAATCCTTCCCCTTTACTTTGAAAGCCCAGACCATATGCACAGCATCGAAAATCGTAAGCTGCAACTAAGCCCCAAACACTAAAGACAAGGGCCACTTGCACGCGCATCGAATCCAGACGTTTCAATGCTGGAAGTTGCAGGAGCAACTTGCCAGGGTTTAGGGTGTAGGGTTTAGGATCTTCAAGTTGCTCGGGGTTCCGGATATTAGGGGTCATGAGGTTGACGGTTTCAAGGTCTTGGCTGTTTTAAGGCCAAAGGTTGTGGGAGTCATCTTTTTGAGTTCTTCATGCGGGGAGACAGGCCGCTCCATGAGGAAAAGGACCTCTCCATGAAGACAAAAGGCGGAGTCAAAACAACTGAAATCAAAGAATTGTACATGGTTCCCCTTCCCCACAACAGCACTTACATTTTTTTGGGTCTATGCTGGGGACTCCTTTTGTATTGAAGCCTCACATCTCTAAGCTTTGGTCCCGAAGCAACTCTCAACCCTAAGTGTGTGGCAGATGCAAGGCAGTCCATGCGGAGGCTGTTGTCGTACAGCTTCTGCTGCTTGGATGACAGAGCAGGCTTTTCAAATTCTCCCCAAACCCTACACCCTGTTCAATTTTGGGATGTGCGCACTCGGACAATCCTCCATGGGGGTTTAGGGTTTTGGAGCTCAGGGTTCAGGGTTTAGGGCTAGGGACCCTTAGCCCGAAGGCACCGGGTCCTCAGGAGTGCAGATTTACGGATCTTTGGAATAAAGGGATTTTTGCATCCTTGGGCTATAAGGATTTAGGGATCCTATGGTTGAGGGTTTAAGGAATATGGGATTCTGCAGGTTGGGATATGAGGGGATCATGGCAAACCTTAGGGCTCACTCCAACAATCATCTATCGGTGACTTTTCAACATTCAATTTTGGGTCATCCTAACCCTCACATTAGTGGACCATATTATAGTCATATGCTAGTTATAGGGTCTTTATTATCGGGGTTGGGGTAACTGGATAGCTGAAACCGCCTTGTCAGCTTACAAGGGCCGACGAAAGCCGAATGTTCATGGAGGACATCTTGCATCACTTAGAGTTCCAGAGTTCCAGAGCTGCAGCAAATCGCATGATCCCGAGCAGGATATTGTAGGCGCCTTTATGATTACAAAACAAGGAACTGGAATTTCACGGATGCTGTTTTGGGTCCTTCATGAGCAGTATGTCTCTGGCTCCAGCCTCAGATGTCGTGGGCCATGAACTGAAAACCCTGAAACCTAAGCCCTAAATCCTAAACCGTGAATCCTAAACCACTGAACCCAAAACCCCCCGACCCCAAACCCTAAACCCTGAACCCTGAACCCTAAACTCTGGACCCCAAACCCTTAGGCTGGGTTCTTCCGGGCCACGGAGACTGGAAGAAGTTTGAGAACCCCCAGGAGGCAAGAGATGATTCTTGGACGGCAAGGATGCAGGGGTTTGGGTTTTAGGGTTTAGGGTTTTAGGGTTTAGGGTTCAGGGTTCAGGTTCAGGGTTTAGGGTTCAGGGTTCAGAGTTTAGGGTTTAGGGGTTTAGCGTTTTGGGTGCAGGGTTTAGGGGTTTAGTG